>VWPU01007597.1:0-23180 GCA_013398955.1 Callaeas wilsoni
CCTTCCATCCCTGCACTCCTCCGTTCCTGCACCCCTGCGCCCCTCCATCCCTGTGTCCCTGCACCCCTGCACTCTGGCATCGCTCCATCGCTGCACCCCTCCATTTCTGCATCCTTCCGTCCCTGCACCCCTCCATTCCTGCACCCCTCCATCCCTCCATCCCTCCATCCCTGCACCCCTGCATCCTTCCATCCCTTCACCCCTCTATCCCTGCATCCCTCCATCCCTCCATCCCTCCATCCCTNACCACTCCATCCCTCCATCCCTCCATCCCTGCATTCCTGCATCCCTGCACCCCATGCATCCCTGCACTCCTGCATCCCTCCATCCCTTCACCCCTCCATCGCTGCATCCTTCCATCCCTGCACCCCTCTATCCCTCCATCCTTCCATCCCTCCATCCCTGCACCCCTCTATCCCTGCACCCCTCCATCCCTCCATCCTTCCATGCTTCCATCCCTCCATCCCTCCCACTGGAAGCACTGCCTCAGCCAGCGTTGCTTCCACACTGAGCTTCCACCCCGCTCTGTCTGACAAAAGCACCCAGAAAAAAAAGAGCAGAGTTTGACTTACGAGCCTTTTCATCTCAAAAATACTTAATTTTCATAGCACAGAATTTCTGAACATGTAACCCTTCCTTTTTCCCCCCACAAACACGCAGAACCTACCATTGTTTTAAATAACTGGTTCACTTTCTTTTTTTTGAAGGTTCTCTTGTCTCCATCTGAGGTGGAAGGAAGCACTGGCTGGCTCGGCTTGCACGAGGCAATTGTTTCATCGGGTGCCACAGTGCTGACAGACAGAGTTAATCCTTCGAATGGAAACAATATTGGTTACACAAAACAAAACCAAAAAAAGAGATTTAGAGTGTAAGACAAAGCAGAACTCTAAATTGTGAACTACTGCAATGACTAGAAAAAATTGAGACATTTTTAATCTAACTATAATTGTAGAATAAAAATTTAAATAACAGGGAAACAATAAACTTCATTACATTGAAACTGAACAGTGAAAAAAAAAGAACCAATCTGGCCAAAGAATTAAAAATAGATAAACGTATGACAAAGAAATGGGCCATGGCAGTCTGTTGTGTTGTGCTAAACATCTGTTACAGCATCTGGAAACAGAGGGGCAGGGAGAGGGATAGATGAAATGCAGGCTGAGAAATGGCATGTCCTATGGAACAAGGGGGTAAAAGATGCTGAAGCTGGGCCTGTTTTCTCTATGTGCCCCAGCCTGGAGATGAGCTCCAACTTTAGTCACACCTTCCCCTTCCCTTTCACGCAACCACCCCTCTGTCTAGGGGCCAGCTGTGTAATCTTGCTTCCCCTGCCTCCTGTAGTGAGGGAATCTATGGGTTTCCTCTCTGGCTCCAAAAGCAGAAGTTGAAACCCTGTTATGGGGCAGCCTTTGGGGATATTCATCCCCCAAAGCAAAGCAGGGAGCATTTCTCCGTTTCACACACCGCCCTCGGCTGTGAGCCCTTGCTTCTGCTCCTGAGACCCTACAGAGCAGGGAAGCTGAGTAAACCTTGCCTCTTTGTAGGCAGCAGGAATGCTCACCCTGTACAAGGCAGTGAAATTTGGAGCTCCAGGAGTAACAGTTTTAGAATCTGCATTTTGGCACAAGGCACTACGGCGTTAGCAAGCGTTTGCAGCAGTCCAGGCAGTCCAGCCTCACATGCACACCACACACTTCAGTTATAATCTTTGTCCCAGTGGATTTCACAAGGATGGTGAGAGCTGCCAGCCCTGCTTGGAGCAAACCCTTCACTGCTGTTTTGTTGACATCCCAATAAAGTCCAGAACTCTCACCTTGCTGTGAGCACCTCACCTGGGATAGTTGGCATAGAACGACTGACGGTGCTCATCTGCTTGAGGACAGAAGTTTTCTGAGGTGCCACCACGTGTTCTGAGAGGTTGGTGTCACTCATGAACTCGTATTTCCTTGACAGCTGTTAAATAAAAAACCCCCAGCATTAATGATGAACTGAGACTTTGGGCCATGTATCATATTATGTACAATCTAAAAACAGGCAGCATTTTTGCAGATAATTTATAGTTAGATAAAACCTTCTCATTCCACATAGAAAAAAAATTATTTTCAAAAAGTTACAGAAGTAATCTGTGGTCTGGAATCTGGATCCCTACCCTATTTTTGGCATGATACCATCAGACAACTCTGGGTGTGATCTGCACAGTAAAATGAAGTTTTGAAAACATTTTTCCCTGTCTCACTAACATACCCAGCTTGGCTGCTGCAAAGCCTTGTCACTGCTTTTTTGAAGCAGAAGAAAATCCTTTAACTCAGTACACGGTGGGATCCCCACAGTTTGGTGCACGAGTTATCTAATTTAATCAAAAGCCAAAGGTGCTACTTGGTTTTGTCTATCAGTGCTTCTCAAAGCATGACTGTGCTTTATCTCTCCTTTGCATAAGGACATGCAGTGAAAGACAGTCATAATCATCCACGAGTTTCTCTGTTCTTTCCCAAATAATCTTGGCTTTCTACTCAATTCATTTTACCTTTGATGATTCCTTCAAACATTTTTGATCAAATTATTTATGCTCCCTCCATGTAATTCAGCAATCTGTTACTGCCTGGCTTTTTTAATTTAGATGAGACTTGTGTATCAAGAGGACATACACACAAAGAAAATTCTCCTGAGGATTAAACTAAATATATAATAAAGGCCCAGTGTAAGTTACATAAGTCATTGTAATGATCCAGCAGGGCAGTAAAAGCACTTGGATGATCTATGGAGCGAGAAATGCCAGTGCTTCCAAACTTCAGCCTGGCACCATTTAAGGAGCACTGTTTGCAATCTTGCAATTTCCTAACAGCTGCATGTTCCATAACAAGGTACAAAACGTACAGGGCTCATCACTTTTGAAATAGCCCTGCCTGCGAGGAGCTGCCATGAAATGTCAGCACAGTCAATTGCCTCTCCACAGGAAAGCAGCTTAACCCTCCCCACACAGTGCTCCTCCTCGAGCTAACCAGGCTTCAGAACCTGCGGCCTCGGAGCTCTGTTATCTGTCACCAGAAGGCAGGAGAGATGTTCTGATTTTCTCACTGATTTGTTTCCTCCACAGCATCTCGCATGTTTCATTCATGGCAGGGCGGATCATCTCTGCATCCTGCACACTTCCCTTTATGACAGCTGGAGCTCTCTGGGATATATTTTTCTTTTCCTAAGGAAAGGAGTAATGTCCTCTTTTTCATGGATTATAAAATATTACTCTAAATCAGTAACATACGCATTTCATGTCAGAGATAGAAATATCAGCTGCTGTCTTCTCATCAGCAAACACCACACTGCTTCTTTTTGTTCTTTTTTTGGACCTTCTCATCTTGACTTCAGGATGAGGATTATTTTGCGGAGCAGTCTCCTCTGATTCTGCTTTTCCTTGCTTTGGTAGCACTGCTTCCAGATCAAAGCTGCAGGAGCAAAAGAAAGTACAAGTTGCTGAGTGATATTTTAAAAGCCGCCGGTATTCTGATGTCATTTCCCCATGAAATATAAATGCAGGTCATTCTTTCCTTCTACTTTCTAGGCAGCCTTGCAAACTGCTGGCAAAAAGTCTATGGCGTGCTTCAGCAGCTGGCAGCTGGAGATACAAATAAGATGCCTTCAGGCAGTGTGACACCATCTTAAAATGTAGCGAAGAACGTAAAATATTAAAACGAGCTCAAATCCCTGTTTAAAGATTTGTGCATCAGCTTAAGAACTCCTAAAGTAAACAGAGTAGAGCTCACAGGGCGAGTTGATGGGCGGTGATGTTGGTGCTGAAAGCAAGATGTGCTGTTCTGGTTGTAAAAGAACAAAGTGGAACAGAGTATTTCTATTTGTTGCCACGTTTTAAATGCATCCTCCTATTTATCTCACCATATTGGACAAGAATGCTCATACCCACAGATTAACCCCTCTTCCACCTTTTCTCTTCCTCTAATTTTTACTGTTTAAAAATTGGGCTAGTTCTCATTTAAAAAAAAAAAAGCCCATGGAATTGGTGCTGGCTTTACTCCCTTCTCGACCTTTGGAACATGGGACTGAACTTATGTTACAACATAAAAATTGATAAATCAAGCAGCGTGGTGAATCGGTTGACCTGTGCTTCCTAGAAACAAATTAGCATTCTAAGAATTAAAAGCAGGTGCGTGATGCGGTTCCTTCAGTGGGCTTGCCTGGGTCTGCCAGAGGCGTGCTGTCGTACTGCAGCACACAAATGATGTTTGTCTGCTCCAGCCTGCTGGAGGAGAAGCTGAAGGACAGGAGGAGCAGCCTCAGGAACCTCAAAGTGTGAGGAGTGTTCAACACTGGGCTGGCCATCAAACATGGTTCTTCTTGAGAACCAACACTTCCACATTAGGGTCAAACACCACGGGGCTTTTCCAAAGTGAGCTACTCAAAAAGGGAGATCAGATGTTTAAAAAATAGTCAAACACCACCCAATAAATTCAGTTTTATGTGTACCTTGTTTGGGAAGAAGTTCTATGTGCCTGAAAGATAATTTATAGAGTGCGCAAAACAACTGGTGGATGAAAAAGCTATACCTGTAATTGTTCTCTCAAACTTAAACGCCTTTTTGTTTTCCAGTGCTGCAGTTAAAGCACATTAGGCAAAGCATTTTACATTGCTACAGACTTTACTAAAATGTTCCAGCTCCTTTTCAAGTTTGTAAAGGTTGTTCCTTTCCCGTTCACATTTAACAAACAAAAAGATGCTAATTAAGTGAAAAGTGGTATAAAAAGAAACTTGTAAAAAACTCCAGATCTTGGTAAATTTTTGAAAAGTAACTTAATTTTAAAAATACTTATTTTCTGAAAATGAAATATCACTTTTTTTTTTTTCAGTGAGAGTTGAATACACTTTGTCTATTAAGATTGAAACACTGTAGTTTTGAGCCTGGAGGAAGTGATAGCTACAGTTAACGTAGGTATAGTCTGAAAAGGCTGCTGGTGGCCCTCATTCCTTTTTAAAAATCTTTTTGTTTCATCACATAAAACTGATTTAAAAACAGGACCGGAAAAGAATTTGTACTGTGTTTATAACCAACCTTTCTGAAGCAAGCTTTTTGGGAGTGCTGCAGTCTGAATTCATGGAGCACATGGAGATGAAGGATAGCTGACGGTAGGATTTCAGCACCGACCTTGGCCGTCCGAGCCTCTTGTCATCAAACTCTGGCTGCAGGATGGAAAAGAGAAACACGTTCTGTCAAACGACCCCGGGACCTTCCGTTCATCCTTCTCACACCAGGCCTTGAAGACTGGGCAGATGGTTAACACTTGGCATCAAAGAAGTTGTCTGCTCCCCTTAATTACTGTGATTTATCCCGTGTCTGGATGAATTCTTACTCTTCAAACCTCCCAAACTCAATTCACAAAGTACATTCTCTTCAAAATTTTAAATAGGTTGGGTTTTTTTGAGTGCTGCTCCCTAAGAGTGCTGGAGGGTTCAAGCAAGAGGCAAGATTGCTGATTGTGGATTACAGCCCCTGTTATTGCAATTATTATTGCAATTACATTATTTCAAGTAAATTATTGCGATTACAGCCTCTATTATTGCAAAATAAAAACCATATTCAGATAGATATATAGAATTTTCATCATACAGGTGTATAACACAGCATATATCTAAAATTTAGGTTTGAGACTTGCTACTTTTCCCCCTATAACAGAAGAAATAAATCCTATTATAAAATCACCAATGCTGAAAGCAACAATATAAAATAATTTCCAAAGTAACTGGTATTTAATCACAAAAACCAGGCGACATAAATCTTGCTAGCCTGCACAACTCAGATAGAATATTTTATTCAAGAATTGTCTGAAGAGTTTGTGTTCAGAAGTTATCCTTCAATTCCCAGATATTTCAGTTTGTTCTCAACTAATATTTATAGTATTATACACATGACAGGTTTTACTTCACAACACAGCTGGAAGTGGCTGGCACGGGGAGACATCAATTGCAGATCAAAGCCCTAAACCACTAAGAAAAATTACAAAGAGAACAAACATAAGAACTTGCTTTTACTTCCTCAATAAGGCTGAAAGGACTTGCAATTTTTAAGTCTTAATAAAATATACTCAAAATCTTCCAGAATGAGAAATATTTGATGTGTCAGATAATTGAATCAGCTCTTGGATGACACAACTCAGATCATACTACCTTTAGATCACAAGAGAACCCACAAGCAACAATATAGCATGATTTTGTTTAGAACAAGATGTGTATTAAATAAAGGGAAATCGGGGCAGAGGTTAAAAGGAGAGTAATACCAATTCTCTGGCTCCGTATTGTTTTTCCACTTTAACTTTTAAGTGCATGAAACATTCCTCCATCCGGTCATGGAAAGGACGAAGATTATCAGAAACTCTTCTTTCATGAATTTTAATTCCAGCCCCAAGGAAAGGTATCTTAGGAGGAACAAAAGAAGAAAAAAGGTGAGACTTTTCAAGTGGGTCCAACAACCTCTCTGGCTCTGTTTAAATTATCTGGTAAACCATTGCAAAACTCTTCCTGTGACTGGCAGGTGGATTTGCCCATTGATCTCAGCTTTGAGCAGCAAATACAAGATGGAAAAGGCTCATGGAAAATGGGTTTTCACAGTAAATTTCTGAAAAATGTTGGCTGCCTCGCAGAGGCTGTTTTCTCTCTTCTATGTGTTTTAATGTTATGAGATTTGTGTAGAATACTTTTAGCTGCCCTTCTGCCACTAATCTTTTCTACCTGCTTTACTTCAGCTTTTAGCTCTTTTGCATTAATACCTGGGACTTTTTGTAAAATCCACTTAGGTTCCATGCTTCCTTTTTGTGTTCTGACTCAGTCAATACTGTGGACATTGGTCCACCCATCACGTTGATCATATTTTATGGGAGTTCAATTTCAATATAACTTTTAAAACCGTGGTATTAAAGCCCATCCGTTACTGACAGATCTGTTTGTCCTCCTTAGAGGGATTTGCAGGGATAGGTAGAAATTACCCCTTATTTCCTAATGCCAGATTATGGTCAATCAGTATCACAAATCCACTGAGTGCTTCTGATGGCCAGAAAACAACAACACACAGAGGTGTGGTGGGCAAAGATACAGGAGAAACTGTAAAGGTACAACTCAAACTAATAACCAAACTGGGATGCATCTAAATGAAACAGGAAGAAACTTCAACAACATTAAGAAAATTGTACAAAACAATTCAATTAAAACTATTTGGAAGATTCATTTCAAGGCCGAGAGAGGAACAAACAGTAAATTTTTGCTGTTTCTCATTTATGAAAGAGACAGAATCATAGTTTGGGTTGGAAGGGACCTTTAGAGGTCATCCAGTCCAACCTCCTGCCATAGACAGGGACAATTCCATCAGATTGCTCAGTGCCAACCTGACCTTGGATGTTCCAGAGATGTTTTTAGTAATTACAAAGAATGAGACATGGAACAGGAGGAGAAATACCTTGAGCCATTCGTTTCTGATAGTAAAATCCCAGATGAAAACTCTCACTGTTTCTTAGCATCCCTCTATCTATCCATTGATGGCAATGATTTCTATTTTGGACTGGTTAATGGAAATAGAATGGATAATTTCTGAGGTCATGTTTTTCTCTGCTTCATTATCATTATCAGGTCAACAGAAAGAGCCATTTTCCCTTGAATCTCAGCAAAAACAGAGTTTTTTCTGCTACCACCTTCCATAGGTGCATTTTCCTCCTTAAGGACAAAAGGGTTCTGATGGCTGGTTGTCTTCTTATATGCACACTATATATAAAATAAGAAATAGTAAACCCAGATCTCTCAGTGCTGCTAGTATAGGAAAAATATTCAGTTCTCCTCTGGAGATACAGCTTAAAAATATTTACTAATAGTCTTCCATGCTATTTGCCACACAGAAGACACATAGCAGTGATCTCGTAGGGTTGCTGAGCATGAAAATAATTCCTGAGAGCAGCAAACACTCCATTAATGTTTCTAGTGAAAAAAAGAAAAAAAGAAAAAGAGAAAAAAAAAAAAAGAAGAAAAAAATCCTCCACCATAAAAAATACTCTGGGAAAGAGTTGTTTCACAAGAGAGTTTCTGACATTTGCCAACCCCAGAAATTCAGGAAATCATTATGACTTTTGTCATGCTCTCACTTTTCTCTTCAAGAATACAACCCAAGCTGGAAATCCTGGCCCTTTTAACCATAAATATAGCCTGCTATATGTGGCTTTTGATAAACCACTCCAGATGATGTGTTCTGCAAAATACCTTTCAGGTGGTAAAAGAAAAGTGGAAGTGACACAATCACGTCAATGTTGTGTTCTCCTGCTAGAGAGGAATGGAACAAAGGAACTGCTGGTGAAGTCTCAGTAGCAGCTGTCAGGGAGAAATTACCTGCCAAGCAATCAGATCTTTGAGTCTATTCAGCTTTTCTGTATCCTCTGGATGGTGTCTGATATATTCTTCTGTAAAGAAAGCCTTAGACAATAAAAAAAATAAAAAAAAAAATAGAGTCCATCATTCTGACAGGTAAAGGAATCAATCATTAATCCACAGAGCCCAGCTGGTGACCATAATATTGGCCATCAAAGAGGAGAGATGTATGCATGGTCCTTAGCCAGATGCTGCTGGTGATAATTCCTCCCTCTATCAGTTGGGAACTGAGGTGATTTTTGTAAAAAGATGTATTTGGTCTTTGTCCAACACTTCTGACTTTGAGACCCTTATTATGAAACCCAATTATTGCTTCTTTTATTAAGTTTACAGTGAAACTAAAAAGGCACAGATTTGGAGTATCATGATTTACATCAACTCACAACCTCAGTTTTTCTGGTTTGCTTTCAAAGACCAGGAAAGGAGGATATGAGGATCCCTTAACTGATGGAATTATGGCTTTCCTCTTCCCCATCCACACTGCACTGCCACTTTAACAAAGGACGAAGGAAGATTACAAAATGATGCACCTGAAAATGTTCTTTGCAGTGACTCAAAAGCTCCTACCTTCTCATATTTAGCAAAGCCACCCATAACAGCTGGATCAACAATTCCATTCAGAAGCATGGAAAGTGGATTAATAGGGAGGTTCTCATCGCTCTGGTACTGGTTAATCATCATCAAAATTTTTTCATTTGTCGTGGACATAGTTTCAATAGCATTCTCTAAAGGACTAATTGAAGACTGTAAAGAAACAAAAGATTTCTAAGGTTCATAAAGATATAAACAGGTCTTTTTGGTTTTATAAAAATCACGTACATGAGCAACAGTTTTGCAATTCAGCAAACCCACACAGACTTGTTCAATTCTCTGAGGACTTGGTCCTGAAACTATAAATCAGGCATAAGATATATTGATCCTGCACTGAGCAGCAGAAAGATTAAATGTGAATAATAACAGTTTTGTACGCATAAAATAAGTAAGAGTAGCCTTGTGAGGTAATTTTGCAAACTGGTTTGTACATGAGGATGCAATGGCTGCAAGTTGGATGGGCTCTGAGCATGGTAATACTCACCTTTGATATGGAGACCACCTCAAACCAGCGCAGGATTCCTGGAAGTTTGTAGGCTGTAACAAATGACGTCCTCTCAATCCACATGGACTATTAAAAAACACAGCAGGCGAAAATGATGCTTCAGTATTGAAACCTTAATCTTTTCTGCCTTCTGAGATGTCAGAGTGAAATGGATGTAGATGGAAAACATATGCACGTTTTTGCGTAAAAAGACACTGCAAACTTCATCTAGCGCAGCAACTTGCACAAATAATTTTCCTAATTTCAGATTAGGCCATCTTCAGGCACAAAGCCAGGGAAAAAGAAAATTACCCCTGAATCTTTTAGGCTGTTTTCCTATCTTTGCCATTACAGGTGGAATGGCTGCCATTAAATGACCTGTTCTCACCTCTACCCAGATTATATTTCCTCCCTCCACTTTCAAAACGTATTTCTGCAATTAAAAGCAGTAATAGCCCTGTAACTACTTGCCAGCATTCTGACTTCGTTTTTGTTCCTCTCATTTTTCTTTTCTAAACAAGACTGGCTGTTGGTATTTCAGAATGATTTGGAATAGCCACTGTTTCATTTACCCTGCTGCTCCTTTTCTCAGTATCAGCTCATTGGAACTGCCAGTACTGAGAAATAATGAAGACGCTCCAGCTTCCCAATTGCTTCCCAATTTCCACCTCTTTGAAGGAAACATGCATCTCATCTATTGTCATCAGTGATGAAAACGTCAACAATTTAGTTTCTGTAAAGCCATTTCAAGGTATATTAATAAATGGGCTCAAAACTCTCCTGTTTGCAATGGCAGCCAAGGTGCATCCTGAGTCTTGATAATACATTCTGGGATGTCAGGGTAGAGTTTGTGTCTGAAGTGTTGATTTAACAGCAGGTAGGAAGCTCTTACATGAAAGTGTTGACTCTGCTAATCAGCACACACATAACAGAAATTGTACATTTTGGAAAGAAATGGCTTTTCTCAGCAGCATGACAAGAGCACAGCTTTAGCCATAAGGGTTGGATGTGATGCTTTTCAAAGCAAACCACAAAATACCAGATACCTGTAAAATGAAAATACAGACACCACAATTTTATGCTTAACACTGAAAAGTAATTTATGGTGGTGTAGATTTCTTAGAATATTTGAAGGCTGAAGGCCATTCCTCCAGCATTCCACCTTTAGGCATGGGAGTAAAAATGACATAGGCAGTTCTCTCATGAGGTGAGATTTCACAAGACTGATGAAAGCAGACAACACTCACCTCATTGCCAGGCTGGCAGCTGATGGAAGTGTTGCAAGCTACAAGCAGCAAAGCATTTGGTATTTATTTAAATGTCACCTTGCTTCCTAATGAAAATCTGTACCAGAAAATGTTACTGCTTAACACAAACATGTTGAAGATGTTTAAATACATAATCTTTACCTGCAACTGGAACAGTGATATATAATTAAGTACATAGGAGTTGTGCTGAAATAGAGAAATCTTGCATTTGTTTTTTTTTTGAACCAGATCTTAACGTTAAGGTGTCTATAATGAGTTATCTGAGCCTAAGAAAGGAGCTAGGATCAAAATTCAGTCACAGTTACCAGAACTACATCCATCACCTTGTCATTAATTTACTTACAGCAAATTCATTTTCAGGGTCAACAGATCCTTTTCTGACTGGTCTTGAATAGTGGAACCGCTGCACGTTGTTTGACTTATAAAAGCTGAAAGATTTGAAAATGACTATTGTAAAATACAGAACCCAGAAATTAATGGATCTTGTTATCACAGAGAAATATTTCATTTTGAGTAGCTGAGTTTTTAATTAAAAGTAAATTTACTGCTCAGAAAAAAAGGACTTTACTGGAAACTGAAAAGGCAACTACTTTACCTATAAATCAGGGTCAACATTCAGTATTTTACAAGTATTGAGCTTCAATTTGTGACTGGGTGTATTTCCCAGGTATAAAAATTCCAGAACTTCCAGTTTAATGTTCAGATCTACAGGAGGACTAGAAGAGCCTTTTCCTATCCCAGCCTCTTGCTGTGGCACGTGCCCTGCTTGCCAGCTTTGTCCTGGTTTATGAAGGGAGCCTCTTTCATTCAAAAGAACTGTCTGAGCAGAGCAGATATTTTCAGCTGGAGTGGAACACGGCCCATGACAAAGCAGTTTAATCTTATCTAACAATCCTGCTCACAGTGCTGAGCAACATTCAACAAATTAAACAGCTGAAGCCATTAATAAACAATTTCTTGAGACAGACAGTAGAATGTATAAAAGTGCTCGTAGAGGGGCACACCAATGTAAAGAATCCTTTGCAAATTTTTGTCATGGTCTGTTCTATTCAGCTAATGAGCCATCATTAGCTGAATGGATGGATCCATGGATCCATNCATGTCATGGTCTATTCTATTCAGCTAATGAGCCATTCTCCATCATTGTGGGCACATCTTTCCACTAAACTTGCAACCACTTGGCTTTTAGCGCTGGGACTGCAGAGTTTTGGCTAAGTATTTTGCTGTCCACAGAAAAATCTCTCCTTTGGGTTTTTAGTATTTTTTTTAAAGATGAATTAAGTTTAAACCCATGTTAAGTAAAAGCTAATTTTGCAGAGAAAAAAAACATCTCGGCGATCTCTACCAGTAAAACTGAACCATGTTTTGAAAGCCCAGAAAAAACAAATGGAGAAGCCCCAAACATCTGAGCTAAGCAAACCACGGTATGTTAGTTCATAGGAAACTATGATTTCTGATCCAAACTGCTAAGGTTGTCTTCATCAGTAAAGAAAACCAACTGGAAAATACTGCCACACTAAGTCAGATCTCTTTATGCAGTTCCATCTGAAAGGACAGATATTTTGAGGCCCTTTGATAGAATAAATGCATTGTCATCACCTAATGTAACGAACAGTTAAATGCCCAATAAAGCACACTCATAAAAATAAATCTTTAAGACCAGATGTAATCAGCAGTTTGGTTGAATTCTGCAGCTGAGACAAACCATTACAAAATTTCCCATATGAGCAGAGATTGTACTTTATGTGGAACACTTTGCTACACAAACTGTAGCAGTTTGAAGTGTGGCTGGCTCTACACTGAAATCAGGTCCAACAGGACCACATTTCTAATCTGCCTTTTAAAATGAATCAAGTGGAAATTAGGACCAAGATTTTTTGGTGGCTTTTTGGGTTGGGTTGTTTTTTGGTCTGCGTTTGTTTATTTTCAAATCCTGTCACGCAAGGCCTGTGCTTGGATCTGCTTCATTTGCTTTGGTGTATGTGGGGAGGTGATTCTTATTTTTTCCACTCTGAGTCAGTTGCACTTCAGTAGATTCCACAGAGAGGGCTGCAGACCAAGGGCACAACTGGTTTGGAAGCAGCTCTTGGCCAGTCTGTTCTCAAAATACTTTGGTCAATTGATTTCCTTTATTCCTTTATAAAACCCCAACTCCATAGTACCAGCAGAAACCATTTTGCCACCGTGTGTTCTGCCCTTGACCAGACAAGACATACAAAGATTCTTCTGCTCAAGAGCCTTCATTCAACCACTGTCACACTGCCAGTCCCCTCCAGGAGCCCCCTCTCCACCACTTGTCTGAGAAGCTGTGTTGAAAACTCAATAGCTTTGACCCAAAGCACAGATTCCACCTCCCTGCCCTGCATCCACGAGTTATTTCCTCAGTGGTAGATGGGTACAGGCTCTTCCAGGAAATTCCTGGGGATATCTAGGACAGATTGGATGGAGCTCTGAGCAATGTCCCCGGGGGGTTGGACTGGGCTGCCTGTGAAGGTCCCGTCCCTCACAAACTGTTCTCTGATTCTATGGATACGTAAGTCAGTAAATTAAGACAACAGAAGCTCTAAGATTCATTGGCAAATGCCTGAGTTCACAAAATAATGATTGTCAGTTTAGGAGTATGGACTGATTTTCACTATACTGTCTACCACAGAAATTCACTTACTTTATGATTTGATCAGGTACTGCCTTATTTTTGAATCTAGGCTGCTCCTCCAGGACTGGCTGCACTGTAAAACACTGGATATCTGAAATTGTGAAAGTTAAGGGCATGTTATTAACTATTACTATGAAATACTGTAGGCTGCAGGGGAAATAAAAAAAATAATAATAAAAAAAGACATTTTCTGATGAAAAATCTGAAGTGTTCAGGGTTTCATTTCTGGAGTTTCCTTGGCCAAAAAAGAAAAAAACTGCCAGTAGTAACCAGTGAATACATATTAATTTTGAACTGCATATTTTCATTATTTCCTGAGCTTGAATATCTGCAGCTGAATTTATCACACTGACTCATTCATTAAATTTTTAAGCTCAGGCAACTTACAAAAATAACATCAACCACATCTGATGTTAACAGTTTCACTGTGTAGCTTTAGGCATGCATAAAGTCCTGATGGTTAACGTTTCATTTTGAAATCTGTAACTGAACAGCCCTTTTGCTTGAGATTTCCTTTTTCTATGGAAATGCTGTTTTAAAATCTGAATACTGTATTTGTAAGTAAATATATCACATTCTTACATATTTCAGTATGTTTGAAACTCATGCCCTCTGGTCAGATCCTTCTGCATAAGTGCAGAAGTAGTGCCTGTCTCCTGCTCCTTGCAAATAGATGAGCAATTTCTACCTTAAGGACTGAAGCATGTGATCTCCAAAAAAAATTAATTAGTTAAGACACAAGACAGACTTGGGAGAGCTTGGCTTTCAAGCTTAATGTACTATTTTAGACAAGCCTGTAATACTCCCACTTCGGTCCCAACAGTGTGAAAAGGAAGTATTCCCTTTCTCCTCCAGAAACTTCCACCAGAATAGACTCAAGAGAGTATGTGAGCAGTTACAACTTTACCTTGAGAATTAACAAAGGAAAATCAGCATGCAAAACCAAATGTCTGATACATTGAGGTGATCTCATATCTGCTCAGTCAGTAATGACTCAAATCGGGAGGAAAAGATAATCAGAGTTTTTCTAAACAAGAATAATTGAGGCTGTTCTAAAAGTTGGTTAAAAATGTTTGTGAGTTAATTTTCCTAAGAAAATTACTGAGGAACTTAGGACATGTTTATGTTGCCAAGAAATGGAGGTGATACCAAAGTGTGGTGCCAGTCAGAGCGATGCTCAAGGAAGACATGAATTTACTATCAAGACACAACAGCTATGAATGTGAGGTAACAGACAATTTGCTGCTTTAAACTGGGTCTCTTCAAGCGTGTGACACTGGTTTTGCCATTTGAAGAAAATAAAGCTAAACCATGTATGAGCTACAATGAATTTTCTTCCCCGGAAGGGCTGTCAAGCCCTAGCACAGGCTGCCCAGGGAAGTGGTTGAGTCACCGTCCCTGGAGGGATTTAAAGGACATGTAGATGTGGCACTTGGGAACATGGGTGAACAAGGTTTATGGCTGGACTCAGTCTTAAAGGTTTTTTCCAACCTAAATGTTTCTATGACGAATGAAAGAGACAGAGGCCTTAGAACTGTCAGAAAAACAGGAGCTCTCTTAGGAACAAACCAGAAAAGACGTGGAGGACATGTAAGTAAAACGGCAAACTGAGCTGCCACATCAGTACACTTTCAACCTTTTCAGGAAATTATTGTTTCACACAGATGAGCTCATGCTAAGGACAAGGTTTCCCAACCCTCCACGTGTCCAAGGATACATTGGCCAGGAGAGCTCTTCACATCCTCTCCGGGCGCTGCCGTCGTGTTCATCTTCTCGGCACTGGGAAACTGGCTCATCAGCTGGGCCTGGAAATCCTCCCTCCTCTCGTACTCCTTCCCACGGTAGATGAACACTTTGTTCTGCAAGGAGCAGGAGTTATTTCCTGGGCGGGGTGGTGCTGAGGCAGAAGTTGCAGTTTTGTGGTAATCGGCACAAAAACACAGCAGTGTCCAGGTTTTGGAATGGATGTGACTGTTTTCTGAATATTAATCAGCTCTAAAGCCAAACACCATTTTGACTGGGTGCTGGAAAGCAGCACTGACTCTCCAGGGGCTCTGGACTCAAGGTTTTATTATTCAGAAAACAGTAACACTGGTCTAACACCAGCCTATTGTTTCACTGTTTTCCCAATGTTTTCAAGGCAGCTTTGGCATTTAAACTTGGAAAGCAGGGCCTCTCGTTGCTTTCCAAACATGATGAAAGCCACCCTATTCATTGTTGTATGTAAGAGAAGGTTTTAGGAGTAAGAAATATCAAATATTTAGGTCCTTTTTATGCTCTGAACTCATGCCCTACTGTGGTTAAAACAATGCCCTCTTAAAAAACTACCGTACAGTTGTGCACCACTTCCCAAGTTTGTCAGGTTTCTTTGAAAAATCAGACCCTTTGGAGCCTAGATTTCCCTCATGGTAGTCAAAAGTGGAGGAAAATAAAGAAAAGAGAGTAGATTCAGCATATGTTGGATAAAACCAGTTCAAACTTACCATAATTGTCCTAAAGTAGGAACTGTTGCCTTTCAGGAGAAAGCTTAGAGCAGTACAAGACAGTTGGCATGAACACATCAGCTCAAAGCATATGAGAGGTCAGAAAAGGAATCTGGACATTAATAATGAGAAACACAGGAAAACGAAGAATGAAGATAGATGAAAAAGCAAGAATTTAAAGAAGTTTACCCTTAGAAATGTTGGGAATCCTTGGCCATAATATCCAACAGCAAAATAGTCTGGTTTAGGCCTCAGAATTTTCATGATGTTTTCGTAGAACTTTGCTTGCTGGATCTGAAAACGAAACCAGCTGTGATTACTTGTGTTTGGGGGTTTTATCTGTGCATTTTTAACCTCTACTACACATGCAAGAGCTATCAGCTGTCAGTTGAGGAGCTCCAGCAATAATCAGCTATCACACAGGACTCTGCAGGGGGACATTAAACACTATTTACATTTATATCCAAATGTAATACACGGGACATGGGCATGGCTTCAGCTTGGATATTTGACCTCAGAACTGGGCTTAGCCTTGACTTGGGAGAAAAGCGAACACCCAAGTCATCCTTGGCCACTGAAAACATTACTGAAATGATACATTTGGAAAAACTCTCTGCCTCAAATGTTTCCCGAGGGATGGGATCAACTCCAGTTTTTACTGTAGCCTCATATTAAGGGCACACACCATGTAAAGGGCTTAGAACAAGTTCCTCATAAAATACCGAGTGTCATTTAGGTGTTATGAGAAGGCAGCACTGCAACTTAAACTGGCAGAAATGTCTTTTAAATAATGGTTAAAACAGAGCAAAAGAAGCTTTCTTTACACACAGCACCATTCAAGAACATCACGTTTTGATTCCTACAGTTTCTTTGTGGAAGATTCAGGGATATCTATTGAATGAGCCCTAAATATTTGTTAAAAATCATACAAACACAAAATATTGGGAGTAGGAAAAAAAAGGTTTGTGGGAAGTGGGATTCTTTTTTGATTCATTCAGTTTTAATGAAAACAAATCACTGAATATTTTATTTTCCTTCAAAATTTTCCTTCTAGCCTTTGGACCTAGTTCTAATTCCTTGTGGTGTAATACTTCCACAGTCCTGATTAGGACAGAATTATTCAGGCTTGTCAAGATCCAAGCTGTTAAAATGTAAAGAAAAATTTAGGGGGAAAAGTTCATCCAGATGTTCTTTCTACCCTAAGGCAGTACAGAGGCTTCAAAACCCGGCCTTTAAATTTCCCTAGGTGAGAACATGTTCATTTCATCTATAGACATTTCAAAATAACTCAATAAACAGATGTTCATGCAACTTTAACCAACAGCTATTTATGAACCTTTACCACTGGATTGCTACAGTGAAACAGGAGCTCTTCAACAAATGAGTTAAAAATCCATTGTAGAGCACAAGCTCACAGGCAGTTCTGCTGTCTGATAGCTGAAAAGCACTAATTTCTGTGACTGCCAGGATTTGAAGATCTGTACATAATCTTACCAAGTTTTGACTTAGAAGTTCATAGTCAAAAACTTCCTTTTCATATTGCTCTGCAAGTTCTTTGCATAAAGATATGGCTTCTTCCCACATCTGCAATGCAACCACACATTCAAAAAGTAAATCCAGTAGCAACAAACAAGTTTGTAATGCATCAGAGTTTAACTACAGTTTTATGGATTATGCTGTCTTTAAAGTGCAGTCATTTATTAACTGCACATTTAGAGTGGAAGACTCAGGGCAATCATAAACTTAAGGAAAGCAGATTAATGTTAAAAAATAAAAGTGTTTTATGATTCATTACAGGAAGGAATAAGTAAACCTCCTTTATTATTAGAGTAACATTTTTTAAAAAATCATCTAACCTTTCAGATACATTAAAGAAAAAAAAAAGAGTGAATCACTGAGGTGATAACATTCAGAACACACCCCAAGCACAGAGCAGTTTATGAGGGGACTGGCACCTGCCTATCCTTAAAACACACACCATTTAACAAAACATCCTGCAGCATCCATAATCATAGGGAGCCTTGTGTATTACAGCTCTCCTTGTCAGCTAAATAACTTCAAGTCTTAAATTGCCACTTGCCCAGAGTAGCAGCTTCTTTCTTTCCACACAACTTAACAGCTGCCTGTGACAACGACTGTCACTGAAAGAGCAGGTCTGCTTTTCTCTTCTGCTGGGGGCACTTCACAAAAGTGATCTTAAAGCAGGAGCAAACTCCCTCTCGTGAGGATATTTCTCAAATTCTGTCTCCTCAGAAGAGAGGAGACAAAGGGGTCCCTGAGCAGAATTCTCTGCTGCTGAAAGGACACTGGCAGTGACACACTGGCACATTCTCCCGTGGTGCCATGTGCTCTTGGGCCAGGTATTCCTGACCCTGGCACCTGGATCCTTGGCCCCTGGGGTGAGCCTGAGTGCTGGGTGCTGCAGATCAGGAATTGTCAGGGTTTGGATCTCCTGGGACAGCGGGTGGGCACTGCTGCAGAGCAGTTACTGCAGATGCCAACAGAAAACCTGAGAAGCTGAGGCTGAAACTTTCTACCTTGTGAAATATAAGAAGGGCTTCTTTTGCAAAAGCAGTAATGAATTGTCTTCCCCCTTTCTACCTTTGGCAAAAGAAGGGCTTCTTTTGCAAAAGCAGTAATGAATTGTCTTCCCCCTTTCTACCTTTGGCTACGGCTGAACAAGACATAATGACTTAGAGGTCGTACTGGGTCATGAGATTAATTATCTGGCATTGCAGAGTTTCTCCCTGCCTTCTAGTCCTTTGCTTTTTTTACAAAATTCCCAGCTCTAATGCCATTGCACTGACAGGTAATTTTATTAACTTTTCTTTTTTGTTTTAAATTGAAATAAACTGAGGTACTGAACATCAACCTACTGCATTTTAAGTTTAGGATACAATTCTCAGTCCTCTCTGAAACAAGTATTTCGAACTGTCTGGGTTTTTTTTTTTTTGAGATAAGGGCCGAGTGGTTTAGAAATGGAATCTGTGTAGTCCATACTCTTTTCTTTGTAAGGGGAAGTAGATTCAACATTTTTTATTGTATTTCGTTGGTGCCTGACAGAGATGCTTGTGACAATGTGCTGAGACATTAGCCCTCTTTCTCTGTGAATGAGGTTATGGAAAGAACATGCTCCTATGGAACAGATATGCTCTGAGAATAAGCCTCCAGGACACAATTTTTACTTGACCCACATTTCAAAGAAGCTTTTCCTCACAAATACTTTATACAGGGCACATTCATTAAACACGACTATTCAGAGTAGCAAAGCAGAGATATTTGCAGGAGAAGAGCTCTCCAGACCTACCTTTCCTTTGTCAAAGTATTCTATGATCTTTTCATATAAATTCTCTTTCAAGTGTCTGTAGGTCTGTGAGCACTGGAACTCTGTTGACATGACTTGGGGTGCACACTGTTCATCAGACCACTGAGAACGAGAACACATCAAAAAGAATTTTGAAGTTCGATGTTTCACATCAAAGTCCCCCCTTTCTGTGAGGTCTGGTCCCCTGGGCTCTTCTAAGTGTTTTCTTCCCGAGTCTTTTTCACCCATCCACAGAGAAACTGGGAAAGGCACAGGGATTATGTTCACTACATCTTCAGACAAGTGCTGTATTTCACATGATAACCAGCACTAGACACAATTAAAAAAAAAAAGTTAAAATGCTATACCTGCCCATCCTTGCCCCATCTACAAATTTTATGTAAAAATCTATGTGAGAAAATGAGTCCATTTTCTTTTCAGTGGTATCATCCTGACTGACTTGGTTTTGATTTTTTGTATTAAAATATTTTATATACTATTATCTTTGTCTATACCAGTACATACAATATATCTCCTATTTGTACGATCATAAAAAATCAAAATGAAGTTTAAGCAAAATAGTACAAATTTATATAGTTCTGCAATAAAGTAAATTCCATAAGTAATATCAGATTTTTGCTGAAGAACATTTAAATTTGGAATGTCCCCTTGTAATGAAAATGGATCTCACTGACTATTTCAATTGATACTGTCAGTTACACTGGTAATGAACAATAGTTGCAGTGAAAGATAATTAATTACTAGCTACAAAAGAAAGCCAACATAACTTGGTTATGTAATCCATATTATTTAAAATAAAAAGCTAGCTGTCCCCTTGTGATAGCTGGAACTGTGTTTAATTTTCATAACTCTTTAGGGTAGCAAGAAATTACCAAAAAGAAAACTACATTTACACACAATGTTCTCACTATAAAGGAAAACTATTTTTGCTACCATATTTAGTTTCAGCACTATATGGCTGTTAATCACCTACTGAAAATATAATTTCAACAATTAATGTTCATTTTGTATGACCTACTGCAGTATTTTGAAGTAAAAACTTGAATACCCCTGTGGAAAATAACTCAGAGATTAAGACATTCACTTTAATATATCAAATTGAAAATTGCAAAAGCTTAATTAAATATTGAGTTTAGAAAATCTAACCTTCAGGAGCCACGTATGCAGTAGAAGGGTATATGCTGCTTCTGTGTAATTCTCACAATCTAAATGAAGATCTCGCAATTTATACAAATACCTGATAGAGGAGAGAGCCAGGATTAGACTGGGTACTGACATGACTGGAATACTGAGTGTCAAAATGTTCCAGAAAACAGGAAACTCCGTGGATGTCACACTGTGACTCCCCAAAGAGTCTTCAAGGACGCTGAGGAGCGCTGAAGCTCTGGGCATTTGCTCACACTTCGCTGTGTTCCTTTTGTGTGCTGGAACTTTGTGCACAAAAGGAGGAGAAAGAACCGTCCTCCTCCTGCGAGCTGCGGTCGGCTCCAGCTCAGAGGAAGGATGGCTGCGCTCAAGGTCTAAGAGAGGCCTCCAAGCGCGATGTTCTGGAGTGCTCCTCAGGGCAGCTGCCCTGCCCTGCAGCCCTCTCGCTCGCGGGCACAGCTTCCCCACGTACACACACGCAACCACAGCAGGTAACGGGGACGCAGAAAGTGGAAAACACCAGCCCAGAGAGGCAAAGCAGTCTCTGTACAGCTTGGGAGGTGTTGGGGGGCAGGAGAGTTGTTCTAAGTTGAATGTTCTCCTTGATCCCCAGGGCAGCGTTGCTGCTTCCAGCACGACCACTGCCCGCTGTGGGGCTCCCAGCTGCATCCACAGCAGCCAGGAAGAAAAATTGCACCCCATCCTCTAACTGCCAGCAGGAGTTTTGAGGCACAGGAGCTCTGACACGTTGCTGTGGCAGTTCAGGGCACTCCCAGTCCCAGCTGCCGGCCCAGCAGAACGTTTCCCCCTCAGCAATGCCCGCAGAGGGAGCGATGTTGCCCCCGGTGCTCCGGCTCACAGCCCCGGGGTTAGCTCTGAATCACCTCCAGGGCTCGCTTCGGCTGGGACTCCCGGCTTGGTTCTGCAGATCTGGCAGGAGAGGAGAGGCAGGAAGCAGGGAGCTTTTGAAGCAGCAAGATCTGCTGCAGCCCATATGCAGAACTCATGGAGACAGTGAGAGGCCATGTTGATGCCTTAGGATTTTAGCTTTTCTATTTTCATATCTTTGTAATCCTGCAATTCTTTAGTGTGTAACTCTGAGCTCCATATAGAGTGTTAGCTACTGCTTTTCCCATTTTGGTCAGACACAACAATTCCTCTCCAGGCCTGAGAATCAAAGACACCTCACTCTCTCAGGCCCCGAGAAATGGAAACAAAAGTGAGTTGGGGGGGAGCAAACTGAGAGAATGGGACTCCACTGCCTGAAGCTGGAATAGGACAATTAACCTCTGATATGCAAATGGACAAAACTTCTATCTGTCCCAAAAACGTGTGACTGTGTCCATCCTGGGTGCAGTCTCTGTGAGACTCCTGCACTGCCCAAGGTGCACCCTGTGAAGGCCTTTCCATAAATCCCTGCCCTTTATCCTTTCACTCTGTCCAGCCTCTGTTTCAGGTCAGCCTCTCCAAGGCATCAATGTCACGTCTGAAGGAATGTGCCAGTGTAGCTGCAGCTCTCACAGAAAATGCCTCAGCTGTAACCCTGCCCGTGCATATTGAAGGAGACTCAGCAGACGGGGCCATTCTACAAAACTGGAATGGTTTCTCTGCCATCCTAAATGTGTGATACACCCTCCCTCAAACCTCAGATCTATCTGCATTTTATTAATTTTAAACAATAGACAATGAATGTTGAGCGAATGATCAAATAAAAGTTAATTCTTGTGGAAAAAAATGCTCCTGCTGAATACATAGCATAGATTCTCAATTGCTGAAGGCTAAACTAACAACGGAGTGAGAATGCAGATGAGGCCAGGGCAGCCACAGAGTCACTGTGGATGCTAAGTAACATTAAATACAGAAATCCAAGCACAACGATAAAAGCAGAACTCACAAGCCAATATTATTGCCCTCTCCAAAAGAGATCCAATGGAATGGTTGCCATACCTGATGTACATCTCTTCACGGTTAATGTCCTTGTAGAAATTCTAGGGACACAAATATTTAAAGTTACCTTTAATAAAACACTATATATAAACACACACATATACATATATATGTATGTACACACTGAGATTTTGCTTTTCTTGCTAGTTAGAAAGCATAGAAAACATGAGAAATAGATTATTTACAGACTATCTGAAGTTTATACCTGGAACAACTACTTCAATTAATATTTTTATTAGTTATATGTGCGGTTTTATACATACATACGATTCTCCTAGTTCATAATTAAATCATTACTGAAAGTTTTTCTACTGGAGAAGAAGAAAATATGGTTATCCAAATGCATTAACATAATAAACCACGTGCTCCAGCTACACTTGGTGGAAGCTGGTATGAATTGAAGCAGATGTGTAGCACTGTAGTTATGGAGCATTGTTGTGCAATACCTCTAAAGGGGCCAGTTCCAGGAATAAAGCTCATTTTTTGTCACCATAACATGTCTGCAAGATGCTAAGGCTGTGCAAAATGTATGACAAGAATCGTGTCTTGAAGAGCTGCAGAAATTTACACCACATAGCGAAGTGATTATTGAGGAACGAAGAGTGCCTGAGTGCAATGCTGCAAAGGTGGCAGAGGTTCCTCCTCAGCTCTGAGGAATTTCCTGGAGGAGGAATCTCTGTATGCGATATCCTCATTACAAAACAGGAACAGGAAAGAAGAGTGGTCTGAGACAAGACCAGAGCCTCAAACCTCTTGGCACCCTGCTGCAAGGGCGCCTTGCAGGTTTCCTGCCCACATTTGAAAACTGTAACTACTGAGAGGCTGAAGCAGCGAGCGGATCAGTTCCTCATTATATTAACACGCCGGCACG
>VWPU01007598.1:0-43324 GCA_013398955.1 Callaeas wilsoni
CCCCCTGCCCCCCGCCCCCCACCTTCACGGCGCGCGGCCGCCACCCCTCGCGGTACTTGGCGCGCGACTCGCAGGCTCCCAGCTGCGCGTGGTGCCGGCACAGAGCGCCCGGACCGCCGCTGCTGCCGCTGCTGCCACTGCTGCCCGCCGCCATCTTCCCATCGCCCACCGCGCCCGGCGACGCGCAGCCCCCATTGGCTCCCCCCGTGCGGCGGGCAGAAGGAGCCCCGGTCCGCAGCGAAGGAGCCAATCAGCGGCGGGCAGTGGGGAAATGCCGTGCCCGCATTGGGCGGCAGTGGGTTGTACCACTGCCCCGGGGGTGCAGGGAGAATTACCCCCGCGCCGCCCCGGGTAGGCGGGTCCGTGCCCGGGCGCAGCGGGCGCGCAGGGCCGGGCGGCCGCGGCCATGTGGGGCTGTGGCGACCCCGGCGGATCCGCCGCCGCCACCGTCGTCCTGAGCGGGACTCGCGACTGCTTCCTGCACCTGCCGCCCGCGCTGGCCTCGGTCCTCCGCCTGCAGCAGGTACCGGGGCGGCGCCGCTCGGGGCCCGGGCGGAGGCCTCAGGCAGGGAGGATTACGTGAGCGCACACCCCCCNCCCCCCCCCGCATCCCGTTGCCATGGCGATACAGAGCCCTCCTCCCCTGCCTCACGCCTCAGCCCTTCCCTCAGTCGGGACCCCTCCCAGGGAGACATCGGGGAACCCCTCCTTCCCTCGCCTTCTGCGTGGCCCGGTATCGTCATCCATTCCTAATAAAACGCGGGAAAGATTTTTCTTCCCCAACGTGGTCTGGAACTGTGGGCATCTGCGTCTCTTTCAACACTCCCTATTTCATACCAGTTTTACCAGTAACCTGCCAGCGTTAAGCGATTAATGTGTAAATGTATAACTCAGGTAGGAGGGGACGTGATAAATCCATGCAGAATCCGCATTCTTGGTGTACATAAATAAAATGTGTCACTTCAGAAAGGGACTCCCGTCTGCAGAGCCCTGCTGAGGACGCGAGGTCACCTGCAGGGAGTGCACCTTACACTGTAAATAACATTTCATACGTGGAAACGGGAGGAGAGACACCGTGTGCCTCTTGTGTCATGAACACAGAGCTAAGAATGCCAGCAGAACAGGGTGGAAAATGGCAGGAGTGAGACGAGAAAGCTGCGAGCAAAGCTCAGGAGTCCTGGCACAGCCTCGCTGGGCCGAGCAGGCCTCCCTCGGCGTGGGTAACCTCCTGATTTCCCAAGGCCGTAAAGGACATTTCACAACAGGAAAACAAAAAACAACGCAGGCGTGTAAAAACCTGCCCTTTCGTCTCTGGGGTAGTAGAAGGAGGTTGGTGGAATTGGAAGAAATGCAGTATTAAATGTGAGCTTCATTTCAGCTGCAGTTTCGGAGTGTTTTGCAGATCTGCTGGCAAGAGAGGAGAAAGGAGTGCAGTTGCTTTGAAGTCTTGTAGTGTCATTCTGTACATTCTTTGTTATGGTGGACTCTTGCTTTTACTTAACCTGAGCTGCAAAATAAAAAGGTAGACTCTCTGAAGACTTGATAGAAATAGCACCTTAAATACATCTCACGAATAAAAATGTTAGAAAGGGGATAAATTGAATCAAAAGCTGAATCTAATTGCAGAAGATACTAGATAAGTGAATGACAAAATATTGTACCAAACTCAGTGTTGTGTGAAGATTAGACACTCAGAGTGATGGTTTATCTGTGGGAATACAGGGAATTAAATATTATATTTGATAAAAGGATCAATTGAGAAAGAACAGAACATCACTATGTTAAGAGGTAAATCTGTGATATATCCACAGTGTACATTGTCTCAGTCACTTGATTTTCATAAAACAGTAATTTTTGGAAAAAAAAACTACAGAAATTATCAATGATACCGTATAAGAGATAGTCTCTTTATAGAAACTGAACATATTGAGATTCTTCAGTTTGACATCAAAATACCTGAGCAGTTCTGAAACAGATTGATAAAATCATTTTGGTCTGAGTTCATGTGATTTTTGACTTATTTAAAATATGTCGCAGAAGCACTCTTGGAGACCATGTAAATGTTACAGTTTTTGTGAAATCAAAGTATATGTATATCTTTTCCTCATTTGGGAAATACAAATGTGCAGTTACACATTTCTGTAAAATATTTGTTGATATCCTAGAATGCAGAAGAAAGAAAAAAGAATTCATTTTCTTACTTAAAAATAGTCCATAAAAATAAAAACCTGTTTAAGAATTGAAACCAACACGCACTTCTGTGTTGAGAGTTGTGCAAACAAGGTGTAAAATCCAGATAATATCTTTAATTCCTTTGAGCTCTAATCAAATACAGTTTAGGTTGTCTAATAGTTGTCTTACTTAGCTTGTTTTATATTAATTTATTTTCTTTCTTTGAAACTCATAGGGCCAAGCCGTGAAAGTATCCTGTGGTCACCAGACGATATTTTTGAGCTGGATGGAAACCAGGCATCGAGGTCAGCGGAGTGAAAATATTGCAGAGATTAACAGACATTTGGCAGAGAAATTTGGCATTGCAGATGGAGAACAGGTTTGAAATGCTATCTTTGTTTTCTATTTAAATAAAGAGTATACCGGAAGATAAGTGAAAAGTTATTGCTTCGTGAGTTAGTCGTGACCTTGTTCCGTGTATTTAGAGAGTTTCTGCATTTACATCAACTCATGAGAAAAGTTAGCTGTCATGAAATGTCTCGAACATGAAAAGGTTTGCTCATTAAACCAGTAACAATTGCCTAAACAATGTTAGGATAGGTTTGTGGGTAGGTCTTTGCAGGCCTGGAACAGCTATCTTCAGTGACATTAATTGTAAGAAAATACACTTTTAAGCAATTGAAAAATTTGGAATGGCAATATTTTGCTGGGTGTTCCTGTTGTTTTCAAGTAGCTATTGACCTTCTGTATATTCTTGTTTAACTTACTTGGGGTTTAAATTTTCATCCCTCTTTCCACCCCTTCACCATATGTCCCTTTCTCTTAGAATATTTGTATTCACCTCTTATGAGTATCTGTCTGTCTGTCTATCTGCTTCTTGTATATTCAGCTCTTACTCCTGAACACTCAGTTAAACTTCTCACAAATGACTCTTTCATTGAGCAGAAGTTAGAGATGCCCAAGAGGCAGACAGTTTTCTGACATGGGACTACTAAAATCTCAAAATCAAAGGATTTTTTTTCTGTTAATAGGTAGACATTTAAACAAACAAGAACAGAAAAGTACTGCTTTACACAGTGTTATTATGTAGTATATTCATATATGCCTATTCTCTTATATGCAAAATATTGTTCAGCATAATAAAAGACATCAAAAAGTGTGACTCAGAGCAGTGTATTATTTTACCTTGTTTACTTTTTAAACATATTTTCCCTAGAAATTATGTATCTGTTTGCAGAAATTTCCAATTTAGTAGTTGAGCAGCCAGGTATCTACCCATTTTAGTTCTAGCAATTAATAGCCTTTAAGAGGAAAATAGCTGACAAAGGAAATCTAAGAAAACCTCACCCAGCTGTTGCCTGGGAATAATCATCTGTACAATTGAATAAATACATGATTAATTAGGTAGTTTCACCATGGTTTTGGATTCAGAAGTTACATGTTTGCTGTGCTTGATAATAGTATGATCTTCTATTTGCTCTGCTGGGAAAAAGATACTCCTTTCAATTATTACTTCAAACTAAGGACATAGAGGAATTCAAAACTGATTGTTACTTTTGTAAAAGGTGACCTAACGTAATTCTCTCAGAGGACAGGTAAGTAGTTTTATCTCAGGAAAAAAATTAAGGACATTTATTTGAAAATTAATTGCAAGATGTTTGAAAATTGTTAATTTTTTGTCAAATGAAACCTTTGGCAAAAACTGACTTTTGAAGTCTATATTTAATGCGTTCTGAAAGACCACAATAGCTTTTACCATTCCTCCTGATACACACAACATTAAAACTATTCTGTGGAGATGGGGCTGCTTCCTATGAAACCATTCATTAAGGAGCTTGGCTTGCTTTTCTATTGTACTTTTCCCTTATTTTTCAGCTAGTTTTGCCTTGTCTAAATTTATGCACAAGTCAGTGAATTTTTCAAGTTTCTGAAATCCTGGGGATTTAAAAATAAAGATTAAAAAATAGAAAGATGGTTATGTGATCAAGGTATATTAAAAATTGATTGTTTGTTATCACCTGATACAGCTCCTGATGCTTTTCATATTCACTGCTTATTGATGTCCCCAAGCCTAATGGGATCCATTTCCCATCCATCGAGCATTCCTCTGCTTCTGAATTGTCTTGCGTCATTAGGACGGTGTGTGTTGCAAGTAGTGAAAACATGTAATGAAGGAGATGTCAGTTTTCTAGTTGAAGTAAAGATGGAGCTTTTATGTATTTAAAAATAAGGAGTGAAATATTTTGGTCTTAGTTTTGCCAGGTATTTCTTGAACCCTGTTCCCATGTGTCCTCCTGTCAGCAAGTAGAAGTGGAACCACTTACAGCAGATGATTGGGAAATTCTGGTAATAAATCCCCTTCAATTGTTCATGTTCTTGTTGTAGAGATGACAGAGATTCTGACTCAAGCAGTTTGTGGAGGGCAGTGCCCCATTCCCTTCAGTCTCTATGTGGTGTTTAGTTGTCTTTTATGTTTCAAATGGTGTATTAGAAAGAGACAAACAGGTTTTTTTCTTCAAACAAATGTTAAAAATGTATGCAGAGTTTAATTTATAAAGGTATCACATTTCCCCAGGAACTGCACGCTTCCTCCCTTGAAAGACATCTTCTTGACCAGATTCGAGTGGTGTTTCCAAGAGCCATCTTTCCTGTCTGGGTTGAACAGCACACCCACGTTTACATCAGAATCGGTAAGCAGCGCTGAAGGCTCTCAGGGAACCTCCAAGTAAGCTGCTTTGCAGGAGTGGATGCATTCATTGGCATCTTTTGTTCATATTTAGGTACACTTGTGCCAGCAGCCCCATACGGGAGATTAGAGCCATGCACGGAGCTTCTGATATGTCCCAAAACACATGGACCTGAGGAGAATATCACCAGCACACCTTCCACAGAAAGTGACGTCCTGCTCAAAAATTTTGTGAAAAATAACATGGAGCAAGAAGAAACATTAAAGGATCCTTTTGCCAAACAGCCTTACTTAAAGCCTGGAGTCCTTGAACAGAGTAAGGCGGATGCAGACATGACGTTTGGCTCAGGTGTTCTCCCAAATATATGGAATTTCATAGGGAACATTTTCTCTAATACTTCTGAGCAGAAACAAAAGACTTCGCGTGATAACGATGAAATGAGCACCTTCAAAGACAAGCTGCTGAACTTAATTCACATGGATTCCATTTTTAGAGTATGTCAGTCCCAGCCTCCCAGCGTACAGAATGTATCCACCACTCACGAATTTCTGAAATGCAATGCTGTTCACGTTTTTCCATGGAATTTAGAATATATTGATTTGGATCCAAATCCTATAGTATCTTATGGGAAAATTAATGAGCTGCTTTCCCCAAGACAGCGTCATCAAGAAGCAAAACAAAACCTGCCACTTGAAAAGCAAAATCATTTGACTAGTACACAAGACAAAAATCCTTCTAATTCTAATAGTACTCAAGCATCCAGTGAGGGATCTATTGTTCAAATTGTTTGGAATGGATTTGAAGACCTAAAGAGTGTCATAGAGTATGGCCACGATGGGGAAGCCCTGCATGTTGGAAGAGTTTGGGTCAGTTTGAGCACACCGTATTTTGGGCTTTTTATTTTATAATATTTTCTCTTAAGTAGTTGTGAACTGGCTACTTAACGTAGCCAGTTGGGCTGTAGACTTTGTGTTAATCTCTTGAGTTTACTAGAACCAAATACTGTTTGCTTGAGCTATGCTATGTGGTCATTCTGGACCACATTACTTACCAGCATTCTCCAAGATGTACAGTGTACTCTGGGTTTCTGCACACTTAGCATTTTTACACCAAATGAGGAAAATGTTCAGCATTTCTGAAGGGAATATGTGCTTTCTTCACAATCTGTGGGTAGCCATTGTATTAATGAGAAAATATCTATTTACATACATTCAGTACTGCATAATAAAACTCTTCATCATTAACTCTTTGAAATGTGCCTTGCACCTTGGGGATCATCAAACTGTAAAGTAATGGGATCACATATCCTAGTGCTACATGATATTTGTGGGTCCTTTTACATCCTCTTTAAAACATATCTTAAAGATTAATATCAAATAACCAGCTTGTATAATTTAAACCGTTCTAGTTTTTATATGCCATTTTGCAAGGTGGCACAAGTCCTGGTATGGAGATACTGATGTTTCAGCTTGTTCTGGTAGAATTACTGCCTGATTATGTTCTTTCTTTCCTGGAAGAACGTGTGGGATCAACAAAAACAATGTGCTCCAAATCACCATTTGACTATTTTGACATAATACATTTCTCACCATTCACTCATCGCTATGTTAAGAATGAGAGCAAGATCCTGCAGAGGTCATTCCCATGAAATCTTTTGACAGACGTAACAATTTTCCGAATGCCAGCAATCATAAAGTCTCTCACAGTTAATAAATATTTATGAGATGTTTTCAAATTGATGTAACTTTTAAAATAACACAGATTGAAAAGGAGTTTCCTTGAAAGGGCAGACTGACTAGTATGATTTAGGGAGACTGGATTTTCTTTCTCTTTGCTGCAGGTGTGCTTAGTTCTGGTCTCTCTAACGGTCTGTGTATATTTACCTGCCCATGTAAAATTAATTTTAATCAGCAAATGAAATTAAATTGTTGTTTTTCTCCTATACTAAGAGCATTCTTGCAATGTTCTAAGAATTTCTTCTACTTCTTTGAGCTTTTGGGTTTATTAAAGTTAGTAGGAGGTCAGCTGTAGTGAGCACTTTCACAAATAGGGTAAAAGGTAACTAGAAATGTGCATGTAAGAGTAAGATCTGGATATCACGTTCAGTGTTATAAATTCCTTCTTAATTGAGGTTCTGTTAGTGATGAAGAAATTGATGTAGTATTATATATGCAATGTTATAACTAGTTTCCTTTCTAATTCTTCCCTTTTTTTGGCTTTTATTTTAAATATTTCAGATTCCAGGTGGTCTCAGAAAAAAACTACATATCGAAATACATTCAACAGTCCGAATTAAGTCAGTTGAATCTATTCCTAAAATTCCTGTTTCTGTTACACTGCAACCCAAACAGAACTTAGTGAGTGGATATTATTGGTCATGTCCTTGTTCATATGTTGGGAAACCGATAATGTTGCTCTGGTCAAAATCGGGGTGGGGAGGAGAGGAAGGGAGGGCGTTGTGTTTATTTGTTTTAATTTGTTAGATGATGATCTGGAAGTTGTCTATTGTTGACTATAGAAATAATTCTGAAGGAATTTTTTTTTGGTACAATTTCTTGTTTTTTCTTTTGACTATGTAAATTTAAGTTAATAGATTGCTATGATCTACTTAAACAGAGCTTATCTAGTATTTGTATTTTGATCAATGTACTGTAGACATCAAGCCATTAAATATTGGGTTGCTCTTGCTAGATAACTCCAGATAGTTACAGTGCTAATTGTAACAATTTTCTGTTTAAAGGAACTGGTAGATATCACAGAGGATGGAGAAAATTGAACTTCTGAATTTTGGCTTGCTGTTTTCCTGAAGCTATTAAGGGATATAGAACTTGTAAATCATAGCATATTTAAAATCATAGGTTTTTCCATTATTCTCAGATTTTGAGAATTTCTGATGTCTTTCTTATTACAGAGGATGTTGTCATGAAGGAGACATGGCATTGGTAGGGAAAATATACATTTTTTCTTAAGTTAGGTCTCAGGTATAAAAGGTCACTGTCAAATAGCAACAATAATCAGTACTAATTTTGCATCAAACCTTCATTTGAATAACATTAATATAGGTTCAAACCTAGCAAATATTAAGTGTATGTCTTTAAGCCTATAAAAACAAACAAAACAGAAAAAGAGTCATAGAGTTAAGGAGTAAATATCCAGTGTAAGTCTTCTGGGAGAAGACATGCTTAAATTTTTCCAACACTGCAATGCCCAGCCAATTGTAGTGAAATTATTGTAATTTGTATGTGCTATTTATTTTTCTACTTTCTTTTTTCTTTTCTTCATGGTAAATATTTAATTTTTTAAGTTATGTCATTGAATCCCTCGGTTATCCTGTAAGGGAGATGTATTCTGAGTGAGCATCTGTGCCAGTAGGAACATACTTAGTACCAGTTCTCACATTCCATCAGATGTATCCTGGAATTACGTATTTCTTCATAAATTGTGTGGCACTTTCTTCATACTGTGTGACACTGGCCTGGTTATTTCCCATGTTAGCTCCCCCTCAAAGCTTTAAATACAGCACTTGCCATCAGAGCAAGGTTTAGGCAGGTTTGTTCTTCATCCCCAATATTCTAACTTGGTTTCTTACCTACAGGAAAACTGCTTTTTTTTTTTTTTAATATTGGAGATAAAAGGATTATTAGTTGGAATTGATGATCCTTGTGGGTCCCTTCCAGCTCAGAAAATTCTGTGATATACTGGCAGTAATCTGCTAGAATTGTAAAAAGAGTAGTTATGTATGCTCTTGTATATTTTAAATACAGATTTCTCCTTTTCCTTTCTAATTCAGTTAAAAGTTTTTTTAGTTCTTGGAAAAAAAACAGACAAATGCAGAAAGAATTGTTACAGTAACTTTTATTTTCCTTTCTGAACACTGTTTCCAGGATCTTGGTTGATTTCCCCTTTTCTACATGGGAGTTATGCATCTGTGATTAGGAACTTAGCCAAGAGATATGGAATCTAGACTCAATTTCTTTTCCTGTTCCAGTTATCTAGGTGATCTGGGCTAAGTTGCTTGGTCTCTGCCTGCCTGTTGAAGTTTTTTGGTGATGCCCCTAAACTGGATAAACCCAGGGTTCTTTTTATAGGAAAAGGCTGTACAGGGAAGAGAGGGGTGTAGTGAGCACCTGAAAGAAGTCTCAGGTCAGTATCGGTGCATATCTTCAAACCCAGGGTCTGAGCAGTGCCCTTGGATCTGGCAAGGCAGATAAGTAAAACAAAAATAGAAGCTTTTTTTTGCCCTCATGTCGGTGTTCTGAGGAAAAAAATCTTTAGAGGTGGTCTAATACTCAACTGTAGCTGTAGCAGGGGCTACACAGATGCTTTCCCTACAGCAGTTGATAGAAATGGTGTTTGTGGCAAAATGCTGTTTCCTACATAAATAAAACTCTTACATCTTCTTCCTTCTCTCTGCTGCCATAAGAGAAACAAATGCCTCATACATAGGAAGAAAACATTTTTACTTTTTAAGACCTGTTTTTGTTTTATTTACCTTCTTCCTTTTTCCTGTTTAGCATACAGATATACATGAAGATGATGTTAAATGTGCATTCAGGTCTTGGCTGCAGGATTCCACTACTGATGATTACCCATGGATAATGACGAGCACAGACTGTACACATCTGTCTGTTAAAGAAGGCAAGGATAATACTGTCTTGTCTACTATGGAATTTACTGAGCCAGTATACCATTTAATTTCGGTATACACCTTTTAACATAACTGATACCTCTTCACACTGGAAGTGTAAGCTTGAGTTACCCTTTAATAATGATTAACCTTTTTTTATTCTTTCATTTTGGATTATATTGTAGTAATATTCTAATCTGTTTTATGTTGTGAGGAACAAAAACTGAATTTATTTGGAGTTTTAATAGTTGTTCATTGTGTTTTTACAGGAATGGAGGAGTTTGTCCTTAGTGCAGTGCATCCCATGCACACTGAAGAAAATAAGTCTGAGAATATTTTTATACTGAGTCCCAGTTTGCTGCAAAAGACAAATATACAAGTAAATATCACATAGTATCAGGTATCAAGTAATTTAAATTGTTATACTTGTTTAAAATATATTGCATTTTGTATATATTTCAGTTTCTTTTTTAAGGTGAATAATGTCAGTCTGTTCATTAAATTATATCTGCATCCTTTATGTTATTTTGTAGCTTGAGGCCCTGCTGAGATTCCAGGCATGCCATGCTTGTCACTGAGTTTCATAGAGTTTGCACATCAAACTCCCAGAGAAATCAGTTAGAAGAGAGGAAAGTCAGTACTGTCCAAGTTTGAACATCCTTATACTTCTATATGCACCATCCTTATACTTGGTTGTTCTTTGCCTTGGTAACTACACCATTTGTCCGTGTATCTGGCAGGAACAGGAGCTTGTTCTGGCAAAGATGAGACATATTCCCGATTCAAACCTACCACACTCACTCTGCCTTTTCTCTGGTGTAGTTTCTGTGCCTTTTGTTTCTTCCATATTTAATTTCTCAGGAGAATAAATATTTCCATTTAATATTAGAATTACTGCTTCCATTAGTAATTCTGGTTGAACCACTGCCCGTTACTTCAGGGTTATGGTTATAGGATGGGATAATGTTTTTTTAATTTTTAATGATACAGTGAAATTTTAGTGGAGAATTAAGGTGTCTTGGCTATTTAGAATAGGAATTGTCTGCAAGATTTAGAATTACTGTTAAAAAATAATAAAATGAGCTTTCTTTTACTAGTAGTAAAGTACAAGAAGGCTTCTAGAAGTTGTTCAAGTGACTAGTACTAACATTAAAGAGCAAAATGCATTTCTTAACAGCAGTGTCAACATCTCCTACTAGCCTGTTCTTACCTGTGAACCTCTGCAACCCCTGTTTGCCTGCCCAGCTTTCCATACTAGCTCCCTGGTGAACAAGATGGAAAAATTCATGCCAGGTGTTTTGTCAAGTTACTTTTCACTCAGTCAGATTCCTGATCTGTTTCACTATTCTTCGTCATGAGCTCTCCTGCCAGCAGGACAGGGGATGGCACAGGAGAAGGAGCAAGTTGCAGGTAGGGAAGAGATAGTGGGCTGCACAGTCTGTTATAAACAGCGCTTGACCCAAAATCTAATCTTACATAATTAAATCACTGTGTCAACACTAGACTGTGTTTTCGAAGTAGTTGTATCTCTTCCATTTCACCAATGCACCTTTCTTTCAAGCACAGTAAGCATCAGCATAGGATACATGCAGTGTTATCTTTGTATAATTCCAGAAATGGCTTATCACTTCATAGCCTTCTTTTATAGTTATATTTCATCTAAAGTTCTAACTCTCCTTTGTTGTAGGTTCTTTTACATCCTGTAAGTAGAAAAGCTGATGATGACAACCAGCCACGTATGCCTGATAGAGACAAGAACCTTCCATACCACACACTGAGCGATTTAGGGTGAGACATTTTCATAGAAAAAAACATGGGAGGGAATGAGAATGAGAATTAGAAAAAAATAACGTTGGTGGAAATGCAGAGTTTTTGGAAACTACGCCAGATCTAAGCAAAACTCTGCATCTTTTGGCTTGTGTCAGGTTCAGACTTTATCCTAGCTTTTGCAGATGGTTAATTTTGTCCTTGAAGGATCTTACTGCAGTGAATAGAAAATTTCACGTGTCTAAAGGTACTCATGTACTGAAAATTTCGGCATGTCTGTCAGTAGGATAGAAGGTCTCAGAACTGAGACTGCCTCAGAATGGAAACTTGGAACTTGATTTTAGAAGAACTACTGATAGTTCAGCAGTGTTTGCAGTTCTAAGTAGTGTGAACAGACTTGTACATAGCAGCCAGGGAAAGTGGGGTGGTTTTAGCTGGGGTGCTCAAATGAAACAAAATTTATGATGTTACAGTATGCCAATCCTTGTCCTCCAGTAACTTCAACCTGTTTACTTGTTCAACTACATTTAATAGTAAGGATCTCAAAGAACTGTAGTTCCTAAAAGTTTTATCCCAGTGATCAGCTGAGGACAGAAAAGCAGAGTGCTGTGGTCATTAGTACAAGGGAAAACAGTGGTACTGTGTAGCAAACATGAAGGGATGGGGCAGAGGAGACATGAGAGGCTTGCAGTATTGTGATAGTGTGCTGTCAGTGCTGGGAAGGGCAACTGAGAATACAGTCTGTCAGCATTCTAACTTCCCCATAGTGCAAGCTTTTACTGCCTGCAGAGCATGCACTGATGCCACCCTAGGCCATTTAATGTTTCCTTTACCCTACAGAGGAGTGGACAAATTAGGAACATCTTTATTTGAACACATAAGCCACAGTCTTCTGGGGCGTCCTTTATCTCAAAAGCTGGCTGCTATTGCTGTGGGACTGCGAAGTGGAGGGGTGCTTCTCACAGGAGGAAAGGTACACACTTCTGCTTTCACCTGCAAACCCTTGCACATTGTTTTCCATAGTTACAAAATGGTTGGCATTAGTTTTCTTTGGTACTATGCACATTCCAAAAAATAAAGAACAGGCTGAAAAAATAGAGCAGTTAACTGAACAGAGGTAATTCAGTAAAACATTATCACACACATACACACACACACGTATATGTCTATATTTGCGTGTGTGTGCGTGCGTGTGTAAATATATATATTTACACACATTTTAAAGATTGCTACCAGTGCAGTTTCAATAGGGGATTAATCTACTTTGTGTTTTAATTACGATAAGCACCTCTTGTCTTTTAAGTATTTGAATGAAAATAAACATATATTTTGTCTTGTTATTTTCTCTGACATAAAATGGCAGTGGAGTTGATACTGTTATTTTCCTGTTGCCTCTTGTAGTGATCCCTTTAATACCGTATGTCCCTGAACCTAGCAAATGTCTTAACACTGACCTCAGTGGAATCAGAACACTGTACTGGATGTACCCGCTCTGAATTTATCTTTGTTTCACTCTAAGGCTTTGGTCCCTACCAAGTGATATATAGGCAGAATACATACATGCTTTTACTGAGGAATAAACTCAGTGTGTGTACAGCTTCCCCAGCTTGTTGTCTGGTGCATACTGTGACAAAAACACAGAAACACAAGGAATTGGATCTGTAAATTTACTTTAACTCACATTTATTTTTGTAGGGAAGTGGAAAGTCAACATTAGCAAAGGCCATCTGCAAAGAAGCTTTCACTAGGCTGGATGCTCATGTAGAAGTAATTGATTGTAAAGCTTTAAGAGGTATGATAATAGTTTCTTTTAATCTAGAAAGTTTGCTGTACAATACAGAGGCACAGTTATGAAGTTACTATATTTGATCTGAATAATTTTTCTAGTATTTCTGCTGTTTTTGCAAGGATGTTCGTTGCCCCACAAATAGTATCTTCAACAGTCTGATGAAAATACAGCTGCTGTAAGTTTATTTCACACATATATCAGTTTCTGTCCCACATACTACCACCAAATTCAAACCATGCTTGCCGTGCTTATTTCTAATTGTTACAAATAGGAAGAAGTTGCAAAAATTGAACTGTGTTTTTTCAGCTGTGCTAGCTGAAACAAATGCTTTGTTAACAAACCGTAAGTGTTAAAGGATACCTCTACTCAGTGAAAGGATAACACAGGCACCAAAGAAGGATTGAATGACCACCTGAAACCTGATTTATGGTGCTATATTTACTAACCTAGTGTATTTGGCAATAGGCATCTAACACTTGTGATTATAGATGATGAGATGACTCCTTAGGCTTTGTGAGATCAAAATAAGTATTTTGTGCAAAGAAAGAAGAGCACAAAGGAGGCTTTTTTCTGCTCTTGCATTTCACTGGCTTTTCTAAATAGTCTTGCTGTTACAAGGGCAGAAAATACTCAACTGTTTTCTTACAGAGCCCTTATATTGCCTCGCTATATTCTTTTTGCTTAATTCACTACTTAAGCTGGAGCTCCTTGCACCAGAGGAAAGGGGAAAGATTAATAATGAGCTAGGTCCTTTGCTCTGGAAAATTCTTCCAATTGCAGGATTATTTAGTAGCTATTCTAGAGTGCTGCTGATACTTTTCTGGTTTTAACTGTCTGGAAATTAGACTTGTAGGCTTCTATAGCGGTTAGTGAAAGATGATTAATTTAATTTTAGAACATGTGGAACCTTCTAGTACGTTTTTGATTGAAGATGTGGACTCTTCTTGAGTGATTGTTGACTCTGGTTTAATCTTGGTATCTGGATTTATAGATATAAAGTCAAGATAGACAAAATAAAACATTGTGAGCAAGATGTAGCAAGTCTGATTTTTTTCCTGATATGTTGTGTCATTCTAATAGTATTTTGTTTTAGGAAAAAGATTAGTAAACATAAGGAAAAATGTGGAAGAAGCTTTTTTAGAGGCAGCATGGAGACAACCATCCATTCTTTTGATGGATGATCTTGATCACATTGTCGGAGTACCTTCTACACCAGAGCATGAGAACAGCCCTGAAACTGTTCAAAGCAATAGACTTGCTTATGGTAATACTGTGCTACATTTGTCTGGATAGAAATAGAATGAAATGCAACTTAGAAGTTCTTGCACCTGAGTTGTACTGTCCTACCTGAACAATTCTGTCTGTATCATTATTGCCTCTGGACCACGTGATATTCAGGCAGAGACTCACAAATTATGGTATGTAGGCATTTGTGGACCCCTAGCTGAACCAAAATAATGCTCTCTGGATCTTGGAGTAGTCCCTGCCAATGTAGGTCCACCACTGCTGCTGCTGGTAATGCCTGTTGCCAGAGCCACTGCCAGTACTTCAGGCTTCTCCGTTCTTTTTTTGTGTTGTTCATACACGCAAATACATTGCAATTGATTACAAACTGCAGATGAATCTTTACCTGATAATTACTGATAAATTGATTGCTTGTTTTCCGTAATTACTTATAATTACAGCAGTGCATCAATTTGATACTTACTGATGTCGAGAACCAGCTTCTTTTAGATGAGTACCAACTTCTTTATCATCCTACTTGGTATACATTGTAGAACTTCTGTTTTGTTTTACAATGTAGCCATCCACAGTTGTTAAAAATGAGATGATCACTTGCAGTTTGACATCCTGTATATGGTTCCCTTTTATTCCTGAAAGTCTAGGCAGTGCTAAGTTGCAAATTAAATCTAAATGATCAAGATTAATAGAGCCATAGCAAAAAATGCCTTCCATTTCTTAGCTCATTTTGAGGAAGTTAGCATAATTTTTACTGAAATACTTTTGAAGTTCAGAAAATCTTACTATAATTTCTTCCTTAAAAATGTGCTCTTAAGTTACATGCAGAATTGTTTGGTTTTCTTATTACTTTTACTTAAAGGTATAATGCATACAACAGAGCTTTAGAGTTTTAAAGATTTTTTCTTGAAGATCTACCTTGCATCCTTAATTTTTTTTTAATTTTATGTATTACCTTTTTCCTAGAGTGCTTATTTTCTGGGCTTAAGATCTGTTTTTATTCTTATAAATTTTCCTTTTTTGTTTGCTTGGAGGGAGTAATAACACACAAAAGCAGACATCATTAGTGATGTTGCAAAATCAGGTTTTAAAAAGCACTTCTGATGGCATTTTCTTAATGGAATGTGCTGTCCTAAAGAGAATCACTGTACCTTTTTTTTTCCCCTGGTTTAAAAAAACAACTAAATGTGGGAATAAAAATAATATATTACAAAGCTGTTATATTTTGTGTGCACTAATGCTGCTCTCAGGGTTAGGGTTATTTTTTGTTATTTTGCAATTCATGCAGCAATATCTTCTGTATTTAGTTTTGAAAGATCTGATGAAAGAAGTTATTTCCATGGGGAGTTTGATTGCATTAATTGCCACAAGTCAGTCTGAACATTCCCTTCATCCTTCCCTGGTTTCAGCACAAGGAACTCATGTATTTCAGTGCTTCAAATGTATCCGATCTCCAGATCAGGTAAATTCAAATAAAAATGGTCAAAATGTTGTTTGCCTTCCCAGCAGCCTCAAATACGATGCTGGAACAGCTGCAAAAATAGTAGGTTACACCTGAAGATGAGAAAAAAATCTGGAAATCTTAGAAGTTCTTTTGTGATACTTAAGTACCTCAGAACTTATATCTGTCATTATAAAGTTAAAAAAAAATTAAAAATAATCCAGTGAAAACTCCCAGTTGGCCCCACTCTTCAGTGGTAAGAGAAGGGTGTATTCAGAGGACATTTCAGTTCAATGTAAGACAGGTCAGGTTGTCTAACACAGGTGAGATAAGCGTGTTTCCTTGTTACCTCTAAGGGGATGCTAAAGGAGCAGCTTTGTAAAACATGTGAGTCATAAAGTTAGAGAAATGAAATTAAATGTGTGTTTTTTCACAGCTCAGTGAAATAAGTATGTCCCTAGAATGTGTATTTTTAAAATGTTACTAAAACTAAATATAAATTTTATAGGACAGTGTTAGGTTTGTTTCCATATTAATACTATCCCTCTACTTTTGAACATAGTCTAGTTTGAAAAGAAAGATGGATAGAGAGAAGAATGAACAGTAGTAACTTTCGTGCAGGAGAAAGCAGATACTTTGAAGCCCTTGTTCCCTAAAGATGAATTTGTATTTAACAAGAGTTGTTCCTGTCTGCATGTCTTTGGTCACAGGCCAGCAATTAAAAGCCACTGAGGCGAGGATGCTGTGTTAGATGCAGTTTAACTTTCTCCCACTTCCTGCAAGTGTGCTTTTCTTGTTTTTAGTACTAATACTCAAATAAGGATGAGACATCACTGGAAAAGTCAAGATCTCAAAAGACACCAAATTGTCTAAAGTGTTTTTATCTAGCACAATATATTTCACCTCAAACGTATTCTCTGCTCATACTGACAACATGAAATGTGTTCTTTTTCTTGTGAAACAGAAAAAATGGGTGTAAAACAGTATAATCTGGGGAGAGAGGGAGGGGCATTTCATTATTAATGTTGAATTTAAAATCCCTCTGGTGAGGTGAATATTTAAAGTTATAAAACTGATGAATTTATTGAAGTGCACCTGAAAAACTAGCATTTGTTTATATTGCTTAGATTTTGTTATTTAAAGGGTTGGTGTTATGCAAATATTTAAGGAAATTTTAGTAAGTCATACCTATTTACTCTTTGAATTCCTGAACTCCATACATAGTAAACTCAATACACACTTGCTGCACAATTCTGTTTTTCAGAAGCAAAGATGTGAAATGCTGTATTCCATAATAAAGAAGAAACTGAATTCTGATCCAAAGGACTTCTCTGATCTTGACCTCCAGTGTATTGCAAAGGAAACGGAAGGTTTTGTTGCTAGAGATTTTACGATGTTGGTTGATCGTGCCATTCATACCTGTGCTTCTGACCAGAATGCATCAGATAATGGTGGTATGTTGAGAACAAAATCTCTTACTTCATAGTCTTACTTCTGTTATCCAGAACTGGTGGAATAATAGAGAAATAAACTCCCAGTTTTTATATTTTATGCTTAAAATTTATTTAATACTTACATATTGTAAGGAAATTGTTACTGTGCATTTGGGTTTGTTTCAGGATTTTTTTTCTTTTTTTTTTTTTAATCAGATTTGAATCTGTCAACTGTGGATTTTCAGAAAGCTCTAAAAGATTTTACTCCATTAGCTCTGAGAAATGTCAGCCTTCATAAACCTAAAGACCTTGGCTGGGACAGGATTGGTGGCTTAAAAGATGTGAAGCAAATGCTCAGGGATACCATCATGTTACCTGCAAAGGTACTAAGTTCATTTAAATTAGTTACTTGAATTTTGTATATAATGTTAGTAGGGAAGAATTTTTTTTTTTAAGGTGTGGCACAGTGTTTGATAGAAAGATGACAGGTATGATTTTAAGCTGCTTTTGTAGCTTTCCAATCTTCAGCTGTCTTCAGCTACTGGGAAACACTTTCTCTTTCCCCTTCTCTCTTCCAAATACAAAAGGCAGTGCCTGAGCTTTACTACAGATCAAGTGTTGTTCTACAGTATTGGAGTATTGACACACTCAGTTGCAGGGCTTGTGATTAGGCTCTGTAAAGACTTTTCCAGCTGTATTCTGCAGTGCTTTTGCTAGAAGAGTGTTTTCTTTTGGATGAATGCCAGTCCATCAATCTCCCTTCATTTTACTTTGGCCTTTCTGCCTTGCTTAAAACTCGAATGTTGAGATGAGCATTGAGCATTGACCCTTAAGAGAAATGACTGAAGAGTATGTTTGATCATATCATTGAGCATTGACACCTTCAGAGAAATGACTGAAGAGTATGTTTGATCACATCATTCAGTGATTAATATAGGAATTTAGAACTACCAGTATGGGACAATATCAAGCTCTCGTCCATCCCTATTCTGTCCTGTTTCCTCTTGGTAGAAAATCCCACTTGTTTGTATTTTAGGTACCTATTAAACCTAGGAACCTAGTTCAGCCCCAGGTAAATGAAAAACAGTCCAGATGAGCTGTTGGGATAATATTGGGGATATAATAAATTAGATGCATTCTGTTTAGACAAAAATCATCACTAGTCAGTGATGTTACAGTACATTACAGAATACTTACTTATTTTAGAATATATTGAAACTCTTTTCCAGTATCCAGAATTATTTGCAAACCTGCCCATACGACAGAGATCAGGAATTTTGCTGTATGGAGCACCTGGAACAGGAAAAACACTGTTGGCAGGAGTGGTTGCGAGAGAGAGTGGAATGAATTTCATCAGCATCAAGGTAGCAAGAGTTTAAGCTTAATTGATTCATTTTATTAACTGAATGAAATAACTTTATATAATACCTGAAACTATGTGCTTGTGAGGGCGAAATACTAGAGTAAGAAACTTACATTTCAAATTTTGCTTGTCTCTCGATATCCCTCTGGATATCTGATTTCTGGAACTTCACAGTTTTATTACTGAGGTGTTTTTTTGTATACTTATTCATTAGGCAGAATTAGAAAATTTAATTAGATGTTCTTATTTTTTCGTTTTTTTGTAAAAAGACCCCCGATTTTTATTCCACTGGACAATGAAATTGACCAATATATTTTAAACATTTTTAAAATACAGTGTAAACCTTTGCCTTGAGATACTGTAACACATGTTCTGTTATGGTACAAAAATGGAAATGATTACTTTTAAACAAGTTGGAATGCTTGAAAAATTCTTTTGTCTTATCTAGACCTCTGAGTTCTTCTGTTCAGAGATGGCACTGTCTTGGTTGCAAGAAAATTCAGTCTAGTACACAAAATATATGCTGATGTTGAATTACACATTAAAACTAAGAAACATGTCATGAGTGTTCTTTTCTGATTTTATATTTTTAGGGACCAGAGCTGCTCAGTAAATACATTGGAGCAAGTGAGCAAGCAGTTCGAGATATCTTTAACAGGTTTGTTTTGTAAAGATATATGATGTTGTCAATTAATTTCATTGGTTGAAGCATAAAGAAATAATTTTGTTGTCTGAGGAGAGATACGGCATCAGATCATAAAGGCATCTGAAATAATCAGTTGTGCTGAACCAGATGAGTGTATTTTGGCAGGTTCAGCCTGGCCGTCACTGTTTAAGAACTGCACGTTTTGGCTTCAGTCAGGAACATGCTTTTGAAGCTGAGCTCCCAGTTCTCTCCAGCTACAGTGCATTGGTTCACATCACAGAACTACCTTGGAAAACACATCCTGAATTCCTTTCGTGTGATTCTGGAAGATAGTTGACTGTAATCCAAGTAGTAATGCACACTCAATACATCATGTCATATTAAACTTGGTATTGAGGTCCTCAGTGCCGGTAGTTCTTTTTACAAATCCGCTCTTACTGGCCCTCAGTGCTCAGTAGTGCCAACATATCCTACATAGCCTTTGCTTCTCATCTTACCATGTAAGGCAGTCTTTTTGTTAGCTGTCTGTAAGCCAAGAACTCATCTGCAGTGATTGGATTTTACAGCTTTCATGTACATTAATATGACAGTTGAGCACTTAGAAATGATAAAGTGAATGCAAAGTATGTCATAAAATTGAGCAGCGAGTCTGTTGCAATCTCGTTCTTCAGAACGTCTTAAATTCTACAGAAAGCAGATTTTCTATTCTGTCATTAAATACAAGTGTTCTCTGAAGCAAAAAGCAATTGCCTTCAATGTTTCTAAGCAATTTTACCTGTGAATGAAACTTAAACAGAAAAATAAGTATTGCTTTTCTTTTTTTTTTTGCCTTTTAGAGCTCAGGCAGCTAAGCCTTGTGTTGTTTTCTTTGATGAGTTTGATTCTATTGCTCCTCGCCGAGGTCACGACAACACAGGAGTCACTGACCGAGTGGTTAACCAGCTGTTGACTCAGTTAGATGGTGTGGAAGGCTTGCAAGGTACCAACTCACCTGTGTGCTCCTTTTTATGCAGAAGTTTGGCAGATGTTAATGGCATTTTTCTGTACTTTCCTAAGGAGTTTATGTGCTAGCTGCTACCAGTCGCCCGGATTTGATTGACCCTGCTTTGTTACGGCCAGGTCGACTGGATAAATGCCTGTACTGTCCACCTCCTGATCAGGTGAGGAAACAAATATTTTCACACGAGAGGCAAGAAAAAAATCAAACTAATGGATTTTATTCTCCTTTTCTTTATATGTAGTGACATTTCAAACCTGGAAAAAGTGGACTTGATTGCCCAGCTCAAATTATACAACAGGATAAATTCACTGATTTTAATGTCAATGTGTTCGCATAAAACTGGGGAAAGAAAAGGCTATTTACCACAGTCTTCTGGATCAAGTCGTGTCCTGTGGATCTAGCTGATTTAAAAAAAAAATTAAAAACCAGGAAACTAATCTGCAGATAGAAATTGGATGCAGTGTAGTGTATATAATGTTCTCCATCTTTCTTCAGACTATCCAGTGGATATGCCTAAACCATATCTGGTCCTTTGAGGCTGTGCAATGTGTCCCTGATTCCCCATTTTATGAGGAAAAAATTAGTGCTGCTCATTTTCAGATTAGTTCACACATTTAACAAATACCACATCATTTCATTCTGAAACACATACGATGATCCTGTGCTGTAAGAGCATAGATATATGCTCTCTTTTTTTTTTTAAAAAACTTCTGATTTAGAGTAAGATCATTCAGGTAAATAGAAGTTTTTCACTTTCATCATACTTTTCTTTACAAAAGGACAAATGAGCAGCAGAGCTCACCTTCATATTTTTATGTATTTCGTATATAAAAATCCCAGATATTGACAGGATATATTGCAGAAATACGTCTTCTGTATACTGGATTTGGTTAGGGTAGTGTTTTTCTAGTATTAGGGGGCAGTATCTTCTTGAAGAAAAAAACCTTCCTCCCTCAGAGAAGTGGCTGTTGACAGGGCCAAAGCACCGTCTAGCAGTCAGGATAAGGAAAGTAACAGATTGCTTTACTGACCTTTTTTTTTCTTTTTTTCCAGAATTCACGCTATGAAATCTTAAAAGCTCTCAGTCATTCCCTGTCCTTGGCAAATGATGTGGACTTTCAGGATTTGGCAGCAAAAACAGAACAGTTCACAGGGGCTGACCTAAAAGCTTTATTATACAACGCCCAATTAGAGGCAATCCATACTAATTTAAATTTAGGTTTAACACAGGTAAATAAAACTGATATAAAAGAAGTCTCTCCTCTTTATGTTGATATGTTTGAAAGAGTTAATTGTATCCATGGGGTTTTTTAGCAAAATTATGTTTTCTTATATTTTTATACAGAGGATTAACATTTTAAAATGTTTGCAGAAAAATACAAGAATAATGTAATGAATTGGTTTGAGTACTTAAACGCAAGATTTTTCTCATTTAATGATAACTGTTCATTGTTAAATAGATACATGTAAGCCCAAATGTGTTTATCACAGTTGTGAGGAACAATTAACAGATTGATAGGAGGGATCCCACACAGAGTTTCTTAGGAGCAGATAGCAAATTCAGTTTTGAGATGGCACATTTTGGATGATGGAGGAAATGAGAAATTCGTGGGTTTTGAGGAGTTTTTCCAGCAAATTGGGTTTGATTGAGGTCAGGAGAGAAGTGGCAAGAAGATGGCAATACCTGAAATGGCCGGCTCTGGCTCATCTTCCAGGCACCATCTAGTACTTGAACTTCCAAAGCACAGGATCCCAGCCTTGGTTTGTACCCCTCATGTGACTGACAGATCCTTCCTCTTTTAGCCTCTGTTCAGCCACCTCTCTTCACATTCACATTCGTATGGAGCAGTGGTCTCCAGAGTGGTGTGCACACACCCCAGAGAGAGCACAGGGTAGTCCATTGATGTGCAGGAAGAAAATACTAGAACTTCAGTGGTACATGTATTTAATTTACAGATAATATCCATATGCTTGGTAGAGTGTGCTCAGAAATTTTTGACTGATAGAGGTGTACAATCAAAGAGGTTTGCAGACACGAGTCTAAAGCAACAATTCTGATTTCCACATCAGCATTTGCGGCAGTTAGGCACTATAAAAGTAGACTCCCTTCAGTGTCCTAGAGCATTTTACACAGGATACTAATTTGCTTGGAGGGTAAGGTTGAGACAAAAGTGGTACAGTTCTACAACACAAAACATACATGAAGTTTCCCAACACTTGCTGTTACTGAGAGTGTGAGACAGTGGAAACAATAAAACCTTCAAATTACCTCCTGAAGCTATTTTTCTAGCATGAAGACAGAAAGTTCTTCCAGAAGGTATTGGATTTTCTTAGCAAAATATTTGAAAATGTACTCCTAGAGAAAGACAGATTGCTACTAGAGTCAAATGTAAATTTATATTCTCATTTGCACTATATATTAAATCTTTTCGTGTATTTCCGATTGTAGGTTGTTATGAGTTAACTCTTGTAATGTTCTGTTCTTTGTTACAGGATTTTGGATCTAGTTCTGATAGTGACTTCAGTCTCTCTTCCATGGTTTTTCTAAACCACAGCAGTGGCTCAGATGATTCAGCAATAGATGGAGAAGCAGGGCTAGAGCAATCTCTTATTTCTTTAGACATGTCTGACTTGCTTCCTGAAGATCCAAGGTCCAACATGTATCGTCTCTATTTTGGAAGCTCTTATGAGTCAGAGCTGGGAAATGGAACTCCTTCAGAACTGGTAAATTACTCACTTAATGCTTTGAATTTTCTAAATATTATTAGTTGAGAAGCAGAAAAACCCATACCATTTGCCTGATTCAGCTTATAAATACAGTTATGTCTGCTTTGACCTTCAAACTGTCTTCATATTATGCTTTGTAGTCCACAGTGAGGAAGGGGATGGAAGGACGTGATCTGAGAAAATACAGTATGGACTTCTCTACAACCTTGCAGGAGTTTAAAATCAAAATCACAGAAAACTGCTTAATACCTTATAATTAAGCAAATTGCATTCATATTAGATTTTACTCTCTGGTCAAATGGCTTGTTACCTTCCAAAGTATAACACTAAAACAATTTTCGACTTTTTGGTGGTTGGTTTGTTTAGTTTTTTTTCTTTAACTTAGTTTTATTACTGAAGAGTGACAATCCAGCTTTCAGGAATTAAGTTCTAGTCTCAAGAGTCAATGAACCTTCTCAATTTCCAATAAAATGTGCATTAATAGAATAATCAGACCATGGAATTGTGAAAAAGAACAGAACTAAACTCTAACTTCTGTCATTGTCTTTAACAAGCAGAATTGCTGATGTTGTAGCATCATGGTGCACAGAAAGCAGCATGCTCTCTGGCCAGTTTGCAGGTAGGGATGTGCAGGTTGGCTGCCCAGCACCTGCACAGTGATCAGCTCATCTCTCTTGGCTGACAGGTCAGCAGAACAGGGTGTGCTGCCTCCGAGCCCCTTACAGTAAACAGGTCATTTCAGAGTTTGTGTGTGATCCATGGGAAATTTAGTTTCAAAATGAATTTCAGTCTGTTGTAGAACTGTTAGTACAAGTAGTAATCAAAGTTCTTAGACTCTTATTTTCAAAACTGTCTTTCATTGATTCTTAAAGCCAAAAATAACTTACCTTGACGTTGGAGAAGTAATTACTGACTGCTAAGGTGCTTTGGTATATTTTATCTTGCATTATGGGTGATAGTGTTCGATTAATGTAACTTTAAAGACTTAGTTTTCCTCTGACTGGAAGTTCTTCATCAAGGGTTCTACAAGGACTTTGATCTCTTTAAGTTGTTGAATTTGAAAGGTGCTTGCTTATCGAGTGCACAGAGAATTTTGAGGTGATGAATATTTAAATTCCACAGCTAACTACATAAACTCATCCAGATTTCAGAACCACTGATTTTCCTAAGTAATTAAAGCAACGGACTTAGCAGACCTTTATTCTTTTTGAGATGGGCCATTACAAAACTACTTAGATATTTTCCAGACATGAAACATTTCATTTTCAAATTTGGCCTTTTGCCCAAACACTTTGGCATATTATCTTAAATCTTTCTGTTCAAAAAATTACGTATGTAATATATTTAAAGTAATCTTTTTGCCAGTGCAGGCAAGCTTATATTGAATTGTAGGCTAATTCCTAATGATGGAGTTGCTTCTTTGGATCCGTAATGACTTGACGTATTTCCTCTTGTGATCAATTTAGAGCTCTTTGTGTTTGTCCGGTCCAAACTCCATAACTTACGACTTTACCAGCGTCACTCAGAGAGATGTTGCATCCTCACAACCTGCAATGCTTAGAGCAGCTTCTCAAGAAGGCTCCCTGGAGAACCAGGAGCAGCAAGCAGAGCACCTGAGGGCAGAAATCAGTGCTATCAAGGCCAATTACAGAAGCAAGAATGGAGTATGGCACTTTCTAAAATTATTGTTTAGTCTTAACACTTCTCTGTTGTTTTCCCACACTTTTTGGTATTTCAATAAATAATTTCTGCAATAATATCAAATATTATTATGTAACAAAAATAGCAAAGATAAATTATACTTAGTTTGAGGAAAATAAGCCAGATGTTAGCATTCATATAATTCAGCAATTATTTCTGATATTTATTAACACGGAGGGGGAAAGTTGTGACTCTTTTTAATTCATTTGTGTGTACACGTAATGAAGAGGCTCCATAGTTAATGATATTGATGGCACTGTGTTTCTGTAGAAATTTTTCATTGTCTGTTCATGGCTCTCTTTTCAAGGAGGACAGCACCCTTAATCAGTCAGTGCTTCCCAAGACCACTTTAACTATTACCCAGTCTCATCTGATGACTGCTCTTCAGGGTATGAGACCATCCATTAGTCAGGATGACTGGAAGCATTTTACTGAACTGTAAGTGGGTTTTTTTGTAATTTTGAATTCAGTGGAGATTTGGTCTTACCACATTCCTTACACATCAGAAACATGATAGTTTAAAATAAATGTGGGGACTGGCAGCAGATAGCTGATAGCTTCTGACAGCAGTTTTTAAAGAAATATTAAGTTACATAGTGGAAAAGGGAAACTATTTTACCAATGAATATTCTTCTTATTCATATAGGACCTAGAAATAACAGACCAGAACCCCCCTGTATTATGTTAAGAGCTATACCAGTACAAAGAGGCTCTTTAAATTCTAGGTCCTTCCTGCTCGCACTTAGTAGTAGCTCCTTGCATTTTCAAATTGCTGGAGTTTGACCCTCTGTTGTGGTCTTTGTAGCTGCCATGTTTGGGAAAGGCAATAATCTGTAGAAGTATAAACATACTGAAAAGGAGAATGCGTCTCCTTGGACTTGGAGATAAAAAAGCTGGGAAAAAACACAGGAAGCAGGGCAGAGACCTCTCTGAGTTAGGTTTGTGGGTGATAACTCCTCCAGGTCCCCAGGTTTGAGGAGATGAGCACTCCTCATTTCCATAAACATATACTTAAACGAGTTCTGTGCGCATTAATATGCATCTGAAGAGGCAGACATAAAAAACACATTTCATAACAATTTGCTAATGTCTTTTTTTTGTTTCCAGGTATGATAATTTTCAGAATCCCAAGAAGAGGAAAGTACAGATTGGCGCAACATTCAGACCAGGACAAAAAATGACTCTAGCTTAGGAACTTGTATTTGCTTGTAATTGCTAAACTGTAACTGGAAATGACAGATGTGATTAAATCAGATTATTTATATTCATATGGATTTATTAATGCAGCAGTTGAAGATAAGTTTCTTTTAAACTTACATGCTGTAAAATTATGTCACATTTTATTTTGAAGAAAATTGTCTTCCTTTAGATTGATATTAAATTTTTTGAGAGAACATTGGTTATGTTCTGTCCAATTGTTTATCATACAAACGTTAAAATTTTGTTTCTTATCAATTTAGTTGCCAAAATCTAACAGTGATTTCCTGTCCCTGTTTATTACCCTCACAACAAATAGAATCTGTTCAAATAAGCTGTGATATTAATGGGGGATATGTTTTTAAAAAAATTCTAAAACCATTCTCTAATGGCCTTTGGAGGGCTTAGAGAAGGATGGTACATCATATGTGTATTTGTAAGCAACTAGACTGATATTTCCAGCATACAGTTTTCCAGCTATAGCTGGAAAAACCAGACCAAGATAATTGTATCTTATTTTCTGCCACTGTTTGTTAATCAGAAGAATACCAAATTGCATTTCACAACAACTGCACTGTCTTACCCCTACCTTTTCTTCCCAGAGACTGCTAGAAGTATTTCAGATGCTTGGAAGCTTTCTAATGTTACATCCTGAAATTATTCACAACTATTGTCTTCCATGGAGATCGTTAAAGAGTTGTGTTCCTAAACTGATACATAGGTAACCAGGTCTTAACACAAGGAGCGGGAAGGAAGGAGGAGGCAGGAAAGAAAACTAGAAATGTTTCCCATGAGTCTGTTCGACCCTTTCACAGCATTTTGCTTCCCCTTCAAAATAGTCTTCATCTCTAACCCAAGGCAATAGTATATTATCTTCAGTTCAAATACTTGAATTTGAAACTTCAGCTCAGTTAATTTCATTGATTAGTTCCTGCAGTTTCTCAGATACCAGTAGGAGCTTTTCACTGACTCTTTCACCTACTGGCTTAATGATTTTTCAGTCAAAGGTTCTTTTCTACTCCCAACGCCTCTGTAAGAAGGTGGTCTTCTAGCTCTGTCCTTGTCAAAATTGATTAAAGAACACTGTGGTTTATTACATCTTCTTTCCTTGGTAAAGAAATCTTCAAATATTACAAAAGCATCCAGATTAGCCAAAATTAGCTGCAGCATCTGTTCTTCAACTTAGGTCTAGATAATGGTTGTACAAAATTCATAAAAAATGGAAATTATTTAACCTTCCTAGTACTGATAATCTCATAATGTACTGATACTTTGAAAGGACCAGTCACAGGCTAATCGTGATGGTAACTAAGACAATTCCATAGATTATTGTACTGTCCTCACACTGGGAGTCATTTAATTGGAATACTGTACTTCAGTGCCAAGTATTATACTGCAAAGTTAAAAAGGAAGGTTTGCTGTATGCCAAGGTCTTATCAGCCCTCAACCAAAATTATGTACTACACTGTCATGGAAAATGTCCTTAAAACCCAGGAAGCCTAGGTTCCAAATCTCTGGTTTTCCTCTTTCCTCCATGCAAGGAATTTCGTCAGTGAACAAGCTCAGTGTTAGTTCAGACATTCCTCTGCATATGTAACCTGGATGATCCTGAGGGGAGGTTCATGTGATCCAGGAAGGAGGTCACTGAGTAACTGCCTGCTGTTAGGTGATCTTTGGTTACATTCTGAATTATATTGACATCTCACCTTGGAAGGTAGTAGAGAATGTAAATGAAGCCTAGCTAAGATCTGCTGTAAGTCTGATGTACAAGGAGCATTAAGCCTGTAGCTCAGGAGGATAATCCCTTCTATTCAAGCGTTGTGCAATGAGCATCAGCTGGCCTTGCACAAGGCCTGGTAGGGAGAGGCACTCCAAGAGAAAAGGGACTGATGGCGTTTGTTTCACATTCTGTAGGGCGGTAGGATTTAGCTGCAGTGGCTCATGATGATACCACAGACAGACAATGTATGTCATGTTTGAACCTGTTTTCTAGTCTCCTACATCAAGTCAGGAACTAAACAAGCTCTGTGAACCAGCAACCTAAAGATAAACAAATCCTGTGCCTCCCTACTAGTTCTCTCACTCCTACCTCTCTCAAGGGATAATGATGTCAGTTTTTCTGGGTATATATTACAGCCCTTATAAAGGTTTGATAACCTGGGGTAGCTTTTTTCTTTCACTTCTATTGTCACCAACAACAGATCAGCTGTCCCTGATCTTTTTTCAACTGCCTACTAGTCTTTGCCTGTAGTTGAGGGACTTCTGAAGAAACAAGTGTTAAATATAAATGATGTAAACAGTAACCCTGTTTGTAATGTGCAAGAGATTATTTCAATTTGTTAGTAGGAACTTGGTTTCCACTACTATCCAATAATTTTTCTTAAAATGGATGTTATGTTTGAAACTATCTCCTCTCAGCTGGTTAGCTGGTATTTTTTTAAAACAATGCTTTAGAAAAATGTACCTGTTTTGAAAGTGATCTGCCATTCTGGACTGAGTACTGACTGGAAAGCATTTCTGGGGGAAAAAAGTGAGGTAGCAGGTCAATTCTGTTAAATCCTGATTTAATTGGTGCAATTAACTCAACTGAGAGGCTTATATGTCTGAATGTTGAGGGAATCTGGTAATTCGTAATTATGAAAATCTTACAGACTTGCTTTTCAAAGAATTTGGGACATTGGGGCACTTTAAATCCCATCCGATGTATTGGGTCCTTTTACTGTTAATGGTATTCTTCCATAAATCACATTTATTCTTTTGGAAACTGTGCTTCTGGTGTATAGTAAAAATTTCACAAGGTGATTGATTATCTTAACTTCTTAAGGAATCAAACTTCATTCCATTTTCAAAGAGAAAAAATGGATAAGATTTCCTAACCCATTTGAAATTAACTTAAAAGACAAGCAACATCTGTGGAGGCTTAAATTATTTAGCCTTATGTTTCATAGATGTCACCAGCTAGAATTCTGCTTGACAATGTTTTAAGCATGACAGTTAACAGCCTGATTAAAACACATGAATTTTATCATTTATATTAGGTTTGAAATGTACTTTGGCTTTTAGTTCACCAAACAAGTCTAAATTTTGTGTGGACCAACGTGTGCATTTAATGTCATACAGGGAGTTTTTCCATTGCTCTCTCATGGCATTAAGGAAACATAGTCAATTTCTCCAGCCTAAAAGCAAACAAATATTTTAAAATACAATTTCAAAACATAAGCATTCTATAAACTTGATTTTTTCACAGGCTATTTTACTCAAATTAACTGGGGGTGTGTGTGTATACATATATATAAAAATTACTAAAATATATAATTGACTTTTTAATCTTGCTAATATAATTTGACTTCTTGCCTAATTTATTTAATGAATCCTAGCTACTGTGAAAACAGTAAAATCCATGCATTCTGTATGATTGCATGAGGATCTGACTCCTTGTTTATTATTTAATAGTTCCTAAGCTCGTGCAGTAGGGTGGGAGTGAAGCCTACTTTCCAAGAAGTTAAGATAACAATCATAAACCCATAAGCCGTGGAGGAACTTTGAAAAGACCAGAGGCAGAATAGAGTTTCTTGCATGAGTTCAGCAGATATTTGCAGAGTTGATCCTGTGGAACAAAGTTGGAAGACTGGGTTACAAATTGTCAATGTTGACAGGTAAGGATTCACTTCTCTCTCACAGACATCATTTGGGCATAACCCATTTACAGCCACCACTTGAGAATTTTGGCTTTAAAGTTCAGTTGCTTTAGTTTTCCCATTTCTAAAATAGCCCAAACAATAACAATCTGTCTTAGGCACAGTGAAATGGAAATCTGTTGACTAAGGTTTAGCCTGCTGTTGCAGTGATGCAGCAAAGGGGTCTGGGATTAAATACTTTCAGATGCTTGGGCAGTAGCTCGTAAAGAAATGCTGAATCAGTTTGCTGGTGTTCAGGTCACAAGTGTAAGTGAAGTTAATGGAAAAGAAGTGTGGAAAACCAATCCTCTCTATCCTCTAACAGTGAGCAGGGCTTTTGTAAGACTTCCATGTATGTGACCTTCTTGTAATGTCCTACAGCAGCAGAGTCATGTCAGCTGCTGTTAGGTAACCAGGGCAGATTTTGCATCTCTCAGCAGTGCTGTCCCACATCAGCCTCCAAAAGCCTTTAATAGCTTGAATTAGTTGAAATTATTTAGTGAAGACTGATATCTCAGGGGCAAAGCCAGTCTGAGACTCCTAGATGCAAAAAGATGACCTCTTTCTTCATTGTTTACACAATACCAGCTCTTTGGATTCTGCAGGAATGATTTAGTACCCTATGTAGGCACAGCTATAGCACAGTACGGATCTTGTGGAGACCCAGTGTGGATGTTGACACTGGATTTTGGTTCATTAAAAATTACTAAGATCATGCAGGTGTTGTGCAATTTCCCTTATTTCCAGAGATCAGTAACTTTGTAGAATAAAAAGCAAAGAATTAAAACCAAAATGTTTGGAACCACCCACAAAATTCCATCAATGCCAAGTTATATAATTCCAGCATTAGCACTGGGAGGATTAAAACCATCCACATGGTTTTATGCTGGTTTTCTGTTGGGAAGGTAATTGGGTCCTTCAGATGAACTAATTACAGATTCAGTGCTAATCTCCACTTCCTTAATTATTGCCAAGTTTCAGGAAATAGTAATAAAATTATTTCTTAATAATGTGTATTACTTTAATATAATGCTTGTATATTGCCAAAGCACTGCTGAAGTAATTTTATAACTAGAGCATCGTGACCTTGTTTAGATGCTTAAAGGCTACAACAGGAGATATTTGGTGGTTAACTGTTTTAGTGTTTGCCAAGAACTAATTTACCCCATTTTCTAATGGCCATTTTTCCAGTAGTTAAAAACCTAGTAATTTTCTAAATGTCTAAAAGATCTTTTGTTATTTTTAAAATATCAAAATGTCCTTTATTAAGGACAGGTTTAAAACATAGATGTAGGAAAAAACCCACTTGAAGTCGGTGTGTTGAAAATTGTTCTTTCTACGGATCCTGGGGAGAAAAAGGTCTTGGCTTCCCTCACATCAGCATCTGCCTCTACTCTGACCCCAGTCCTTCTTCCCACGTTTAGGTGATTGGATCTCGTTGTCCTTCCCCAGCAGCTGTCCAGCACTGCAGGCCCTGCTGCCTGAGCCATGTCTTGGTGAGGTCGGTGGGTCTAAAGCAGAACTCTTGCAGTAGGGAGCAGGCGGAGTGCTGGGGTGGCATGAGACACACGGGGTTGTTCCTCTCCGTCTGTAAGGGATGCAGGGCCCCTGTACCATGGAGCACAAGGAAGAGCTGGTCCTAAGGGGCCATGGTTGGGAGGCACTGCAGAGCCTTCCCGGGATGTTCCTTCTTCCCCAAGCAGCTGGAGCAGGCAGGCAGGTGGAGGGAGAAATACTTAAGAGAAACGTTAATTTAATGTCTTAGTGGTTTTAGGTGGATATCTTATTCCAGCTCCCTAGTGTGGTGATACAAATTCCAAAAAAGGCTATAGGGTGGAATACAGACTCTTCATGGGCCCTTCTTCGGTGACATGGAGCTTGAGCCATTCACATACCTTAACAGACATTTACAGGGAACAATCAAAAAAACCCGAAATTGCAAACTGAGGCCAAGGGAAGAGAAGGGACCTGTTTAGCGCTTTTTGAAACAGCCCATCATTTTCTCAGACTGCAGAGTGGCAGCAGGAGGGTGTCATCAGATGTGTAGGATTGCACTCGTTCTGTGCAGACACTGTTCTGCACTGACATTTGTCAGCTCTAAGTCTGTCATACTAGGAGTAAATTTGGTTTGCAAATGTTTCCCCTCAAGCACTGCAAGATGTATCTGCCACATAAGTTGTGTAACATTAGTTCCCTCTTTGAAAATTCAATCTTTTTATTCTTGCTAATATTTTATTTTTCATTTTTTAGATGACTGATGAAAAAGTCATTCTCTCCAGTAAACAGCTGAAAAGTTAAAATCCGCATTACAGAAACTAAAAAGCAGGTATCATTAACACTGATCTTAGATTTTCATGCTTTCCTTATTATTTAGTAAGCAGCATATGTTCTCAGCATTGAAGCACTTGTACAGTTTCATCTCTGCAGATTTTCAGTCTTGTGACCCAGGTGGGTCCAACTATGGCAACAAGAGCTGATTTTATAATTTGAGCACTAACAAAATGCAGAGAAACTCCCTGGCTGTATTTTATGAAGAACAGTTCTTATTTTTCAAGACCAAATTTCTTTCTCTGTAGATGGTAATGGAATTCAAAGAGTTGTAAACAAGATATTGCTCTGACCCTGAGAAGAGAGACTATGCTACTGTAACAACCTACTCGGATAATTAAAGAAACATGTAATGTGATTTTGTAGAGGGTTTTTAGTTACAGCTAAGAAGAAAATGCCAACAAACAAAAAAAATTGAAATGTAATTTTTACAGATCTTAGGAAACTTTACCTGTTCAAAACACTTAGCATGATCAGTGATCCTATTCTGATTGGGACTGCATAAACAAGGACATTAATGCTTGTCACATCCAATTTTTTTCCACATTCTTCTCTGTACTTTAAACTGCTTTTCTTCCCTGTGGAAATGTTTGGTTTTGTGAATGTCCACAAAATCGTGCTTACCGGTATTTCAGGCTAAAATGTTTCCTGATTTTATTGTCTTGATATTCATGATCTGTGCCCTTGATGGAGAATTATAAATGTGCTCACAGCTGTTTCTGAAAGATCCAATAGTGGCAGCACAGGCAAAACAGTAAAAAAAAAATATTTTACCAAAGGTGTGGTGATGATGGATGGTAGTGTTGTTGCAAAACATGAAGCGTATGTCCTCTTCCAAGATAGTAAACAAGGTTTAACAACAGATAGAGAATATTGTTACAAGGAAGGTCACTTAAAAAGCTCAGTTTCAAGGTGACAAATAAAAAAGTGGGTATTTTGGATACACACAAATATGTGCATCACATTTTTTTTTCTTAGCTATATTGAAGTTGTCCTAATTATCTAATTGCTTGATCAGTGTGGTGCCTGTGTTTAGACACTATCTGTGCCTTTGTCAGACCGTGGGAGCCTGAGCATTCAGACCCTTCCCATTTGATCCTAGCAGAGGGAAGCAGCTTTAATCCCTGCTGTCCCTGTGGCTGTCAGGACAGATCACAAATTAACTCTTTAGAGATCTCCATGTGTTTTCCAGCTTTTTAGAGCTGAAAATGTTCTCGTTAATAATATTACAGACTGGTTGTTTGGGTACATGTAATATCATAAATAGCTGGAGGAACTAGGCTAGAAAAGCAATTGAGAAACTGCCATCACACAGCAGCTGATTCTGTGAAAAATAAATAATGTCTCAGTCCCCATTTTCTGCTCAGAGTACATCAGAGGTCACATAGTCTAAATATGCTCTTGTGCAAGAAGTGCTGTGGAACAACAGTTTGTGATGTCATCTTTTTTTAATGTTATCTTTTTTCAGGTATTTTTTTCCTGTAGCCGGAATCAGGCAATGCACTGAAAGTTCCCTGCTTGAGAAAGTCTTGCTTGCAGTACCCATTAACACTCAAAGACATTGCACATAGCAGGGAAAGTAAGTATCAGGGCCTCCTCATCAGTGAACTTTTATTTCTTGGAGTTCCTTGGGAGTTGTCTTTGCAAATAATTTAATTTGTGGGAATCTTGGGAGGAGTGAGAATTTGCAGTGGGTGAGGTTTTCTAAATGTTAAAAATGTGGAAACAAAACATAATTATTTAATTTCAAGTTTATCCCAAGCATGAAGTAATATGGCAACTCCTCATGTTGCCACATTTAAAGTCTTCAAAGCTTGTGCTATAGTAGTGCATATTATAATGTATTATAGACTGTATATATCAGTCAGAATACTGAAAGTACTGAATCAGGTGATATTCAAATTTTGCTGAACTTTTGTAGCTGGCAAAATGTTTTTGTATATTCATGAGCTCTGTCTAAACATATACATCTCTCAAATGTTTCATACACCTTTTTGTATATGCATGCTGAGTGCTGAGGAGTCATTTATTTTTGGCTTCTGGGCTCCCTTTCAGATTATTTCTGTGTGCCTGTATTCACTGGATAGCATTTCCATACATTAACTTTTAAAAAACCCTTTGAGGTCTGTAATATATACTCAATTGACAGCATTGTATGGGGACTTTTTTTGCTTTGTCTTTGACTTGTTTTCTTTTAAAGTATTTGCAGAATTAATTCCCTGTTTGCTCCACTATTTAGGTTTGGTGAGAGAAAACTAGAACTGCAAAATTAACAGGATGCTGCTATAGGGGCTCTGTAGGATTGTCTTGCTATGGATCCCTATACTTTTGATAAGTACTTTTATCCAGTATTTAGACACATCAGTAAGTTTCCCTCCCCCACCAAGTTGTCTCTACTGCATGCTGAACAGTGCCAGCTCTGACTCTCTCCCTGTATTTCACATGACTCCTTGTATTTCCAGTCTCTCAATCACTGGTGACTGCACTGGACTTTTTCAGTGAGTCCACGCCTGTACTGGACAGCCCAGAGCAGCAGGTGTGTAACACCAGTGCTGTGGAGAGAGACCTGTGGTGTTCAACATATTCATCTGACTTTGACAGGGACTGAACAGTGGAACAGCACCAACAGCAAACAAAACCCAGATGAGTCAGATTTTCAGGCCTGTAAAAAATGAAGGTTGGTAATAAAACACTGCAGAAGACCTTCACAAACCTTGACTGTACTTGCAGATGAAATGTCTTGTTAGATAAAAGGAAAGAAAAAATAATGTGATAGGGTCTAGTGCTCATTACTTTTCAGTGATGATCCCCCATGAAACACCAGCCTGTTGTTAAGAGGAATTTGAATGTTAGAAATTATTAGAGAAGAAACAGAGACTTCAGAGCGCATTTTTCAAAAAAACCCCTTGCTGTTCCTGCATGTGTGCTGTTAAACATTATGTGCTGTTTACATCCCATTGCATCAAAGAGGATAGAGCAGTACTGGGGACGTCACAAACAAACAGCCTATCACACATGCCACGCCTTTATGGCAGGAATGTGAGTAATGTGGGTAAAACCAAATTGTTAAGACTTTTTTTAAAAGAGATTTTCCCCAGATCTTGCACTGACTTTTCCAGTAATTTTCTAGAACAGGCATTTCTACTTTTTTCTACCTTTGACCATTGTTTCAAAAATATTGTTGGTCACTAAAAGCTGATGTGGATATTTCTTTGATGGTCTCAGCTTATTCAGGAGCTGCCAGGTTAAGCTTGACTAGAAAGCCTACCAAGGAAGTCCATTGCAATATGTGTCCCTGTCATTGTCCCAGTATTTGTTTCTATGTATAGCCTAATATGGATATATTAATTATCAACATACCATTTCCACTTACCTCACCAAGGGAGCAATTAAGCCATAGTCAGGCTCTGCAAACTCTGCAGGCATGAAGTGGTTGCTTTTGGTTTTGTTTTGGCCAACAGTAAATGCTGAAGCTACTTCCATTTCCTCCACAGTTTGCAATCAGCTTCTCATGAAGAAGAGATGAATATTTTACCTTGCCTAGCAGTGGTCTGTTATGACACAGTTTAGACAAAGAGCCCTAAGAATGCTCTAAGAAACTCCTTAAGGAGAGGTAACTGGAAAATTCTGTATATGGATTCCCACAATTTGGGAAATAGATACTTGAGAAAGGCACACATTAATAGGACAGGTTACTCTTTGCTTTAATTCTTAATAGCCTACTGAAATCTAGGCTTGGGAGAGAAGAGGTTCCCAAATTCTGCTGACATAATTCAGATTCGCTGCGACAAGCAGCCTTACAATGTAATTTTATACAAAAGTAACCTAATCAGAAAGAAAGGGATTCTCGATTGTGTAGGATACTACATACACTGAAAAGGATTATCAAGGGTTTGACCATCTGAAGACAAAAATAAACATTCCTACTGAAGTCTCCTAGGGGAAGATTTGTGTTAAGAGGAAAAAAAAAGTGTGTGTTTTGAAGCTGGATCAGTTGACAGAGCCAGTTTTCAACAGGATACTTCACACTGACGAAGGCAGGGAGGTGTGATGGTCTTCAGCAAAGAAGTGGACACAAGGACCATGGACACTGACAGAGTGTAGGAAGACAGATGGAACTACTGAAAGCAACTTTGCACCTAGACTGCTTCATGGGAAAAGAGGAACACTCCTGCTCCGTTCTCTCTAAAGGAAGGAGTTCAGAAGATTCTGCAGGAGCCCAAATCGCCATATGTAAGCAGATGCCTGGGTTTACTGTTCTGAGTCTCAATGCCCTGCACAGGATAATCTTGATCATTTCAGGTTAAAACCACCTGAAAAGTGATAACCTGATAGTTAAAACTATCAAAACTAGATCCCAGTAATACATCTGTTTCATTAAACAGACATCAAAGCACTTAAGCATTTCATAAAGATGTATGAACCACCTGGAGATGTTGTCCATGAAGTTGTTCTTGTGATTGAAGCTATCAAATTAGAAAAGAAAAATAATCTCACTAAAGCTGTAAGCCAAATTCAAGAATAACAAATCATCAACTAGAAGGGCTGAGTAAAAAAAAAAAAAGGCAATTTTCCTGAAGGTAAGCGTGACTGTATGGGTGAAAGAGAGAAAATTGCCAAATACAAAGTTCTGTTGTCAATGATCACAAGGTTCTGTAGTGGGGAGCACACAAAAAGAATTATTAACAACTATTAACTATTGTAAAAGTATTTCTGCTTGGGAAGATAATGCTCATCTTCCGTAATTTTGGAGGGATGTAGTCTCCTATCTAACAGATGTACCAATTCTATCTGTGTGAAAATAGAATAAAATTGTAATTTGTCTTTTTAGTTCAGTAACTGTAAAGAGCAGTTGAAACTTCAATACTACACCTATTAATATTTTTGTTCTCAGTTCTGTAAGACCATTTAAGGCCTTTATTAATCATAATATACAATACATCACCAACCGCAATAAATGTACTCTTTGCTTCTTGCATAATAATTATTTTAAAGTTGAAGGCTGCATGACATGAAAGCAAAGCTATTGGATTGGCTTGGATACCAAGCTGTAGGGGCCTAACTCAGCCTCTGCCAGGATGACTGAGATGACTGTCATGTGGCACAGCACAGCAGCAAGAGAGGAACCTTAGCCTCATTTTAGGAGCCCAAGGAGCCACAAACTTATTTATCCATTGTGTTTGCATCATGTTTTCCCAGAAAGTATTCTGCTCCCAACAAAGCCACTGCCCAAATGTAAACCCTTCTCCAGTACATGTTGTTTTGGTACAGTAAAGTTCAGGTGAAAGTTAAGGGCTACTCCTCCCACAGATTTCCTGCAATGTGTGCCTCAGGGCACAGGCCACACGTCTATGTGGCACTCAGTGGGTTACATACACTCTGTGGCTTCTGCCTCTTGGCTGCAAGTTCCATCTTTAGAACTAAAATGTCTTAATGAAAAAGACCCTTGCCTGGTCACAAAACTCTGGAGCTCAACACAAGGCCATAAATTCAGTAGCAGTGTATCCACTCATGGTCCAGTGATGCAAGTATGAAACCTACGTACATTTTGGCATGGGGGATTACCAAGCTAGAAGACAGAAATGGGTGAGCTCAGCTCCCTCAGCTGCAGGGCATCAAAGCTTGTCCCCACAGGATATCCCTTCTGCTGTTGAGTCCATTTTGCAGGTCTTCCTTTTGTCCTTCATTTTCCTAATATGAGAGAGACGAGGAATTTTCAGAGACATTGCTCTCGGAGGTCCCATTCTTCAGTTCTGTCCATCCATAAGAAGCTGTCTGGAGAGTCAGTCATTTTCCCTGTGTTACTGGGTGATGTTCTGAACACAAGAAAAACAGGACAGTGCAACCATTCAAATACTTTTAAATTAAGTTGTAACACTAGTAACAGTCATTGCCTACAGATCCACTCTCTTTTGAGACCTTACAATCAGAATTCTTGCTCATTAGACTTATTTTTAACACTTCCCAGTATAACAAAAACTAAAAATACTTAGTGTTTATTAAAGTTGTTCCACAGCTCTCTGGAAAAAAAAGATATTTTTTGCCTGTTTAGACTATAGTTGGAAATATACTTTAATCACCAGCAGCACTAAATTTTAGAAAGGTGTATTCTGATGAAAAATGAATTGTCCCTTTTATATTACAATTTATTGACAAGTAAGGCAAATGGCAAGCAAGTACTTTTCAGTTGGTGTAACCTGTAGGAACTCAAAAAAGCAAAACAATGTGTTGTTTTCCTCCTTATTCCTATAAGGATTTGTCAAGGAAAGCAGCTAAGCTTCATTGAACTCAATGACCATAAAGGTCTTTTCCAACCCTGATAATTCAGATAAGGTAAGACAGCCCACAGAAGAGGACAGGTGCATGGATTATGCTGCAGCAGAACAGGGATTTTCGGTGATCCCAAGTGAAAATCTCATGGACTGCAGAGAAAGGAAGGAAAACATTTGAGTCAAGGGAGTCACTCTGTTTACTGTAAATATAAGATTCGTTATTTTTATTTTCTCGTAATTGTTAATAAAGAAATCAGAAAAAAAAGTCGCAGAGGAATAGAAAGGAGAGAATGGAGAGAAATGAGGTCACCTTGGGATTAATTACTGCAACACACTGAACAGGCATCATCTCATCTTTGTAAGCAACTGAAGATTAAGATTTAACTCTGTATTAGCGATCTACTGCTAATTTCTGAGCATTTTGAATTATTGACAGTATCCCTTAACTTTAGCATGTACTCCCTTAAGGCTGATTGTTCTTCCTTGTATTTGAAGAAGGCAGAACAGAAGCTGCAGGCCAAAATGAATATATCTGGTTCCTGCCCTCACAGGTCCCACTGTATCAAAAGTTGTCAATACCTGAGACTTTCAAATATGTTACATCTTAAATCAGAGCCTTTCATAAAGTTAGAACATAAGCCTAGTGCAACATTTTTATACTTTCATACAGTATCTTAGAGGTGATTTTGGGGCTTCTAGGTGCTATGGTCGCATATGTTCATACAAAGAAAAAAAATGGAACAGATAAGTACATTTAAATTTAAGGCCACTTACAGCTCTCATCCTTCACAGGCAACAGGAACCACTAAGCCCCTGGAATTCAGGCCATACAAGCACATCTCATAATGTTTGGAGATGACTTGCTTGTAAAAAGTTTAGGGCAGAAAACTTTTATTGGTATTTTAGTATGTGGCATTTCTCCCGTTCTGCTATTTAAACATTTCCCTTGTTACGCTGAGACTGTCGATACATAACATTAGTTTTTATTTCCCTTATCGAATTTTTGGTTTCATTTGAATCACTTGACCATTTCTTTTTCTTACCATCATTAATTGCGAAGATTGAAAAGACAATTTAAAATCAATTTTAAGAGATCAAGCTAACAGGCAAACAAATATTAACAATCTGAAACTCAAATCATATGTCAGTGATAGCTTGCTCAGGAAATGCAGATACATTTCTGCCATGAGGATGCCAGGATGGCAAATAACATTAATTTTTGAATTTGTATCCGATTTTCCAGGAAATGTATGCCCTTATAAAAGTAAGTTTAGCAGAAAGCTACACACATAGGCCCACATTTCAGATTCAGATAAACAAAATTCCCTTAAAAGGTGACTGTAAGAGTCCCTCTTTGCAGATGAGGTTTTAGTCTGGAGAAATCCAGGTAGGTCACTCCTCTCCTTGTAACAGAAAACCGTTAATTGCACTGACCATTCTACTGTTTAGGTGAAGCTAGTCTCAAATTATTTAACAAGGAAATAAAAACAGCAGTCACAGTTAACTAAATTAAACAGTTATATAAAATGTTGAATGATTATGTCTTTTAAACTCTTCTTCTGGAAAATAACTTAAAAAGTAAGAATGAACACTAAAGGCAACTTTCAGAAGTCAAAGATGACATGAAATTTGTGGTTTTGTCCCAAGATGAGCAATAATGTCTGAAGAACAGAGCACTGAAATGATGCATCAACTGGAATGAAAACTTCCACTTCAAAGATATGATATATCTATAATAAATAAATACCATAATCCGTAAAGTAAACCGGCACATTTTATAATTTTAAAAACTTCTTGTATGGGGTTTACAAACTGGAGGATACACCCAAAATAACTAGTCCAAAGTATTCCTTAAAAAAATTATAAATTATTGGCTACAGTTTCTTTGATGGAGATTGCAGGAGTAGGTCCCACATGAGTCCATATATAGCCCTTCTCTGGCCTTGTAGGAACAGTAGGGAAGGGAGATGATCGAGATTTGAAATATTCTGAAGGTGCATGACAAACAAATTCTAAATATTCCATTTTCCTTGGGAGATCTTCTTCTGGTCCTAGGAAAAAAAAAAAATCTTCAAAGACAAAACTTAAAGGCATAAAATTCAGTATGTTGAATAAAAATATGCCACAACAGCCAACGTCCCCTTAGAGAATTTGTCTCTGCAATCCATGACTTTCCTAGGAAGGTAGTAGCCTCATGTATTAGGCAAGAAACCCCCACCTCTAATTTTGCTGGGCTGATCTTCCCCCCCATCCCATTTGAAGCATTCTGGTATTTGAGTGAAGTACTGTAGTTAATATATGTTAAATACATTCTATTTGTTTCCTGCCTATCAGAAGGACTTTTCTGAATTACTAATTTTATCATCAGTAGCAGAGCGGTCTCTATGCCAGTGCTTGCATGCTGTGTATTTTGAATACTCAGGATAAAGATCAAGTAATTCCGGTCACTTTAAAACAAACAGCTTGGACTGGTATATCAGAATCAAAGTTACTATGGTTTAAACCTATCTATAGAGCAATAATTTGATCTTTAAGCTGCACAACTGTAATTGTCCCCACAAACACTCAGATAATCACAGTACGAGATACTCGCACACTGCAATAGTGGTAATCATATTGTATACACAAGATAAATAAAAAGTGTTACTACAGTAAATGAGATGTTTACAGGATTAAAATCTAAAATGTGGAACTAACATAAAATACCTTGAGAAGCTACAATGTTAATTTAAAAAAATGCAATTCTGCATTAATGTAGGCACATACAAGTAGTTGCATACAGTGAAGGCTTAGAGGTTACCTATGATATAGGATGCTGGGTCAAAACAGTCTTTGGGGCTGGCTTGTGTAGGAATGAGCCAGGTTAGTGCAGCACTCTTTTCACAGTATTGGTCCTGAATAAACCCACGGATCTGAGCGTAGTATGTTCTTCCATCCTGCTCATCAACCACCGAAACAACATCTCCAATTTGATAGTATACACCCTAGAAGACATACAAATGACACTGAAATCAAACAATCTGATTTTGTCAGCTTCACTTCACATTCTGATTCGTATCTCAAGTATCAGCACCCGAAATTATCCCAGTCTTGAAAGGCAGCTTCAATTCAGCCATACGCAAAAGAACGGTAGCATAAGGAAGAAAGGTGTTTCACCCAACCAGCCATGAGCACCACCTGTGCAGTCCCCCAGTGTCAGGAGTCTAAGGCTAAGACTCCTGACCACACAGCAGGGACTGTCAAAAGGAGGGGAGTGCAACTCCACCTTCTAGCTTCCTGTGCAGGAAGAATTTCACTCATTTTAATGCAAAGGAGTCCCAAAACACAGATCCACCTCCTGCCACTTTCCATGGTGCTCTCTAAAGCGTGAGGTTGCGCAGCAGAGGCAACTCATCCCAAGCTGCAGCAGTGTCACACACCACAGCGCCTGCACTCGCGAGATCGGTTAGTTAAGAATCATCCAGGAGGGCTTTTTTTAAAAAAACAGATAAAAAGAACACCCCCCCCCCCCAATCCGATTCACAACAACACTGCAAAGTATCAACAATAGCAACAAAGTAGCAACATTTTACATAAGGAGGTTAAATAGAAGTTTTGACATAATTCTTAGGAATTTCTGATAAAAACAAACACACGAGACAGTAATTCTTTTCTGAACTGGTCAACAGCAAACGAGAGATTCATCTGGGATGTCAGGTGTGAAGCATCACGTCCCTGGAGAGTATATGGAATCTCAGGCCACCACTGGCTGTGCACTGCCTATCCTGACTTTTTTTTTGGAGGAAAAAACATTTTGTTTGCTTGTACTGCTGGGAAACAAAAGCAAATTTGAGAACTTTACGTCACCAGCACCTTGGCATGCTGGTAAAGCTGCTCTCAAGCATGAATGTGAGAATGCTCCCTCCTGCTTCACTGCAAGTGCCAACAGATCTGGTTCCCAGGGTGTTTGAGACTGCTTGCACCAGCTCTGAAACGGGAGGCAGCTGAGATGTGGGGGCACTGCAACCCGCCCCCTCTACGGGCAGTATGTTCTGCGCCTAAGGTAGGAAACATCATGCAAATCTAAATAATCCAGTCACTTTTCCTTGACCTCTGCACAGTGCAAGTTAAGTTCAAAAATGCTGAGAGCAATAGTTACAAAAAAAAAAAAAAAAAAAGAGATGCAATTTTTCTTGGAAGAAAAAAACTTGGGACAATGATAACTATTTAAACTACTTAGGTAAACTACCGTGCAAGACTTAACAGCAATAACTATGGCAAACCAAAATCCTATACAACTGTTAGGCAAGGAAGAACAGTTTATCTGACTATCCCTAGTGCTTTGACTGTCCATGATAATTCTTGAAACTGGAAACAGAAACAGGATAATCTTTTTTGCAAATAGATTTGCATAAACCATACCTTATAAAAGATTGATTCTGCTGTAATTATGGTGGATACAGACTCAGGAGCCTTGATGGGCTAAGAAAAGAACATAGAAATAGAAAATCAAGAGCATTAAAACAAATCAACCATAAAGTTCCAGAAACTGTTTTTCCTTTTAGACGACATACAGATACATTACCTTCTAACAAAACCAGCAAACATTATTACTTTAAAGCTCAAAGCACCAAAGCTAACGTTTTCATCTCCAGGATTTTATGTGGAGGAGCGAGTGCTGAACTCCCATGACCGGTTCCTCTTTCCACTCCTCCCGCGGGCTCCGTGTCCGCCCCAGCCCGGCAAAGGCTCCCGACCCACCCGCGGCCCCCGCGCTCTGCCACGCACCGCCTTACGTTTTTGAGCTTGAAGATGTGCCTCCTACCCTTGCCCTTCGTGGAAACCTTCTTCTCCGCGGCGGGCGCAGACTTGTACTTGGTGTTCCTGAGCCGGGCGGAGCGGCGGTGGATCTCCTGCTTGCTCTGCGGGGAACGGCGGGATGAATACACGGGGGACGGCCCGAACACCCCGGTCCCCGCCCCGCCCAGCCCCGGCCGGCCCCGGCGGCTCCATCACCCGCACCCTTGCCCTCCTCACCTGCTTCCCACCGCCGCCACCGCCACCGCCGCCGCCGCTGCTGCCGCCGTTGCTGTGCTGGGCGGCGGCCGAGGTGGTGGCGAAGGCGGTGGGGGGGGGCGGCGCCGAGCGGGCCGTGCAGTTGTTGCACAGGATCTCGCCCTGCCCGCCCTTCTTCCACATGGAGGAGGACGTGCTGCGGCACACGCTGCAGGTGGGCTTCAGCCCCAGCGGCATCCTGAGCGCGGCGCGGGGCCCGCGGG
>VWPU01007599.1:0-14735 GCA_013398955.1 Callaeas wilsoni
ACCGGGCCGTGCTGGTGAGCGGGAGGGAAGGGCCGGAGCGGCCCGGCCCGGCCCCGGGCTGCCCGTGGGGTTCGCCGGGTCCCCGCGGCGACAGAGGGGCCGGGCTGCGGCGGAGCGACCCCCGGGGCTGTCGGTGACGCGGCGGGGAGAGACCGGGCGGGAGGGCGGCGCTGCTCAGGGGGAGCGCTGGAGGTGTCAGGGCTGAGCCGTGACCCTTGTCCGTCCCTCTGTCCGTCCGTCCCTCTGTCCGTCCGTCTGTCCCGCTGAACATCCCTCTGTCCGTCCGTCTGTCCCGCTGAACATCCCTCTGTCCGTCCGTCTGTCCCGCTGGACATCCCTCTGTCCGTCCGTCTGTCCCGCTGACCCTCCCTCTGTCCTCCCCTCCCTCCGTCCGCCCCTCCCGCGTTCCCTCCGTGTCGCTCTCCCGCAGCAACTGAAGCAGCAGCGGGACAAGCTCCGGCAGTACCAGAAGCGGCTGAGCCTGGGCCTGGAGCGGGAGCGGGCGCTGGCCCGGCAGCTGCTCCGGGACGGCAAGAAAGAGTGAGGGCAAAGGGGGCACCTGGGGGCGAGGGCGGGGGGCGTCAGTGCCACCCCCAGGGTGTCCCTGGGAAGGAAACACCGCTGGGTCGTGGGAACCGGAATCCCGGAATGGTTCGGGTTGAGAGGGACCTTAAAGTTCATCCCACTCCAGCCCCTGCCATGGCAGGGACACCTTCCACTGTCCCAGGGGGCTCCGAGCCCCGTCCAGCCTGGCCTTGGGCACTGCCAGGGATCCAGGGGCAGCCACAGCTGCTCTGGGCACCCTGTGCCAGGGCCTCCCCAGCCTCCCAGGGCAGGATTTATTCCCAGTATCCGGTGTGCTCATCCTTGCTCTTCCCAGGAGCAGGTCCGGGTTGCCGATTCAGCTGCACACAAGTTGTCCCCTTTTAGCAGAAGCACAGAACAAGCGAGGCTTTGATGGGGTTCTTTGAGGCTTCAGTTGCTTCATCCCTGCTGAGCTTCGCTCCCTCCGTGTCCCTCAGGAAAGCCATGCTCCTGCTGAAGAAGAAACGGTACCAGGAGCAGCTTCTGGATAAAACAGAGAGCCAGATCAGCAACCTGGAGCGGATGGTGAGCGAGGGCCTTGGGGGGTTCCGGGGTGGGGCTCCCCTTGGATCCCGTGGAATTCCATTCCAGCTGGCAGGTCCTGGCAGGTGTTCAGCCCTCTGTCCAAGGGCAGACGTCTCCAAAATTGTACCTGTGCCACGACTTTACCCTGGAGACACGGAGTGGGGTGTTTGGAATCTGCAGGCTCCCTGTTAAATGGGCATTTTGGAAGTTGCTGGAACGTTACTCACAGTGGGGATGGCTGCACTGGGGACTTCCTGAGCTTGTCTCAGCACTGTCATTTCAGAACTGGACGTGTCTGGGTTCGGGGAGGTCTCAGCTGGGACTGGCAGCTGGAAAATCCGGTGAAATCACTTCAAGGGCTGTTGGACCTGCCGGTGCAGCCGCCTGTGCCGAGCTTTTTGTGTGGATGTTTCCTGCTGCTGGTGCCATTGACAGGACAGAAAGGGCTCAACTGATTCTGCCTTGCAGCTTCTCTGGTGGTCCTGGCAGCCTGTGTCTGCCTAGCAATGGCAATCGTGGAATTATTTAGCTGGGAAGAGCTCTCGGAGCCCGGTTGCTCCCCAGCACTGCCAGGGCCACCACTGTCCCCAGCTGCCACATCCACACATCTGCTAAATCCCTTCAGGATTCACTGGGCAGCCTGTGCCAGTGCCTGGCCAGAGTGTGACAGGCTCTTCCCTTTCTCCTTCCCCTTCCAGGTGCAGGACATCGAATTCACCCAGATTGAAATGAAGGTCATCGAAGGCCTGAAAATAGGCAACGAGTGTCTGAACAAAATGCACCAGGTACGTGTGGCTGGGGCAGCTCAGAGGGGCCTGGCTGGAGCTGCCTCCCTGCAGGCCCCTCCCACACCTGGGTTTTGGCTCTTCCCTTCAGGTTATGTCCATAGAAGAAGTGGAAAGGATAATAGGAGAAACCCAGGATGCTGTGGAGTACCAGAGGGTGCGTACATGAGGAGCTGGGAGCAGGCTCTGCCTCTGGCAGAGCTCCTGGGACGTGCGTTGTATCAGAGCCACCAGGCTGGGAATGTAATGTCCTTCCCTCTCTCCCACAGCAAATAGACGAGCTCCTGGCCGGCAGCCTGACTGAGGAGGATGAAGATGCCATTCTAGAAGAATTAAATGCTATTACTCAGGTGGGGTTGATGTTCTCATGATGAAATCCGCGTTTGAGGGAAGCTGCTTTTAACAGCAGATAAAGTGCCTTTTCGCTAGTCCCAGAGTCAGATCCCCCAGATCTGGGGGGAGATCTGGGACACTGCCAGCCCCAGTCTTTGCCCACAGCTGTGCTCTGTGACACATGTGACACATTGTCTTTGATGTCCTTGCAGGAACAGTTGGAGCTTCCAGAAGTTCCTTTGGAGCCGCTCCCAGAGAAGATCCCAGGTATGTTCTCCTTGTACAGCTTTGGCTTCCCATGCTCCTGTCCCGTGCAGTGGCCTGAGACCCTCTCCCAGTGTAAGTGGTGTCCTGGAAAATGGGGAGGAACAGCAGCTGCTGGAGGGGGCAGGCCCAGCTGAGCCCTCGCTCCAGAAGCACCCGAGGCTCCGCTCTCCGTTCCGTCGGCACTTGGTCGTTCCCTTGGGGAGCTCCCTGTGTGACATCTGCTGTTCTTGTCACACCCTCTACCTGCTCTGAGGCAAGCTCCTGCCCTGAGACACCTCGTTCCTTCGGGAGGCTCCCTAAGGAATTCCTTCCTTGCCAGAGCCAGGCAAGGCTTCCTCCCCCAGCCCCGGTCCGGTCCCGTCGTCACAGGGACGGTTGTTTTGTGGATGTTGGATTCACCCTGCACAACACTGGATCTCCCTGGGGCCTGGGATCTCTTGGAGCTCTTCCCACCTCACTTCACAGCAATTTGGAACCAGCTGGATGAGGATCACTGGGGTCCCACAGCTCCAGGATTGTCAGAGCACGAGCTCCACACAGCTGATGGTCCCCGAGTGTTCCTGAGCGATCCGAACCTCGGTGGAAGGATTTGTGTGGGAATCCAGCTGGGAAGTGGGAGAGCTCACCAAGAAGGTGACCAAAGAGGCCCTGGTGGCCCTGCCTGGCAGGGAAGGAGCCCACTGGGGTTTATCAGGTGTCTGTGCTGAGGAGCTGGAAACTCAGGCTGGTGAAGATTCTTCTCCTGGGACAGCAGAGCCCTGAGCTGTCGCTCACAGGAGCTGGACCTCCCTGCTTGTGCAAAGAGGAGCTGGAAGAAGCCATTTCCCTGTGTGGAATCTGCCCAGGAGCAATCTGGGATGTGGGGAATGGGGCTGGTTTCCTTGGAGCTTGTTTACTCCTAAACAGGGCTCGGATGTCATCACTGAGGCCAGGCAAAACACAGCCCAGGGGTGTCGGGTCACAGGGTGAGGGCAGAGCTGGCCCTGCTCCTGCCCAGGACCTGTCCCTGGGCTGGGCACGTTCCGAAAGTCTGTAATTCTTAGTGCTGTGAAAAAGGGGCATTTCCACCTGGGAATGTGGGATTATTTATAACCAACTTCTCTTGGTTCAGGTGCTGCCCAAGCGTTTGCTGCTGTGCAGAGTGGGCTCTGAGCTCTGCATCCTCCTCGGGAGATGGCTGCAGGATATTTGCATTCCCTGATTCTGTAACAAGTTTCTTTTCCTTCCGCAGAAGTGTCACCCATCAAGAACAGGCCAAAGCCAGAGCTGGTGGCAGCGTCTTAACTCCCGGTGCTGGGGATTCCCCCACGAAACTTTCACCCTGGACAGTTTGCCATGCCAGCGTGTGCTGGGAACAGGCAATGCCTTGGCAGCATCCCAGCTGTGCTGGGCGGATTGTGGAGCAGGATTCCCTGCGCAGGGTGGGGAACCTCAGCTGATTATCACTCTTGTATCAAGATTATTTTCTAGTGCATTTCTTTTTTTGTAACTTAAATTCCAAACTCACTCAGCTGCGCTGTCTCGGGATTAAACAGCAACTCTGAAACATCCAAAGCCAAACTTTTCTCTGTAGGTTTGATTCTGGTGAGGTCAGTCTGCCTTTGCTCTGGCCAAATCGCAGGAAATCCCGCGCTCGGAAGGACGGTGTTTGGGCCGGGCGAGCACGAGCCCTGCGGAGCGCTCTGGTGGCCGTGTCCCTCTGTCCCTTCTCTCTCCTGGTTCCATCTGCGGAGGGGCCGCCGTGTCCCTGTCCTGCTGCGCCCTGGGCGGTGCCGGAGCACCGAGCTCCCACGCGTCGAGCTCCGGGCTGGACTCGGCTCTGGCTCGTGCAGAACCGGCCCGAGGAGGTTTGGTTTGGGCCGGGCTCAGCCGAGGTGCTGGGCTCCGCTCTGCTGCAGCGGCCCTGGCCGGGGACAGCCTGATCTGCCCTGAGCTGAGGAGCTGGCCCCGGCCACGGCTCGGCCTCGGAGCCCTGCGGAGCTGCGCAGCCCTGGGCTGGCAGAAATCGCCTGCAGTGCCAGCAAGGAGCTTCTGCCTGAGTTAGGAGCCAGCATTCCTGCCTCGTTGGCTCTGCTCCAGCCTCGGAGCTCACACTTGGCCGGGACGGACTCTGGATCGCACGGACTCTGCCTCAGTGCTCCTGCCGGACGTTTCCTCGGGGGCTCGGACACGTTTCCTTGGGCTCGTGCTGCACCAGACACGGGGCCTGAAGCTCCAGAAGTCCCCACTCCAGAGTGCTCCGGGAGCAGCTGGAGGGAGCCCCGTCCCCTCCGAGGACAGCCGGGGCGGCGCCGGCTCACTGGGATGCTGAAGGGTCTGGAACGCTGCCTGGGCAACCAGGTGGTGGCAGATTTGGCTGCTCTTGGAACGAGCTCACCTGCCAGCTTGCAGATGCTCTTCAGGACACTGCAGATCTTTATTTATTGCGTTCTTGAAGCCGCAACCCTTAATCTGCATTTCTGTGACAGCAGAAGGACCAGGGGGTCCTTGGAGACTCTGGGAGGCTGTCCTTGGGGGTGTGGGATCTGGTGCTAGACAAAAGGCGATCCCAGGGACTGGGATGCTCCCCCGTGGTGCTGGGCCGGCAGCAGCTCTGGGTGGAGTCGTGCTCTCCGGGTCCTCTCCGTTGTGTTCCAAAGACTGGCCAGGGCATCCTCGTCCTCCTCGTGTGTCCCCAAGGCAGTGAGCGCCTTGGAGCCGCCCCATTCCCATTCCCACTCCCGCTGCTGTCTCCTGACCAGTGTTCCATAACGGACCCGGGCCCACAGTCCCTGGCCCTGTGTTTGCCACCAGCACCGTGCTGGCAAAGCAGCTGCTGCCTCTGGAGCTGGACAGGGCATTGGATGACCCCAGGGCCGTGTCTCTGGTCACCCCAGCCACTGTTGGGACAGCCAGCTCCTGCTCCCAGCCCTCCCAGGGCCAGGATCCTGCTCTGCTGCCGGTGGTTTATTCTGTGCTCGGTCCTGGCTGTGCTGCAACGCAGCCCATTCCCACCAGAGAGAGCCTTGGATTCACCAGTGCCGCACTGGCAGGAGCATTTCTGGGCAGCTCTTTTCCTTCAAGGCTCCTTCAGCCCGTTGCCAGCCGCATGCTGGGCTGTTTAACGTGTCTCTGATTAATCTGGATTCACGGAAGGAGCGCTGGGCACTCCCAGGAAGGTCTGGAAGGCATCTGTCCTGAGAGTGCAGCTACCACTGCTGGTGCTCTGGGAAAACCCTGTTCTGTGGGATTGGCATCCCCACGGGAGAGGGGGAGAGGGACGGGGAGGGTGTGCTGCAGTCCCTCTGCTCCAGTTTTCTTTCTGATGAACTTCCTGGCAGCGGGAGGGATGAGCCAGCCCTCCCCAGGGACGCTGTGCCCAGGCCGGGTCCTGGTGCCTGCGCTCCTGGTGGAAGTGGGGGTGGAGAGGGAGCAGGGCGGGTGCTGAAGGGGTTAATGCAGCTCCTTCCCTTCGTTGCCACAGTGGAAAGGCCATTTACTGGTCCAGCAGGAAAGTTCGGAGCAGACTGGCCGCAGCTTCCTCTGCTGATCAGCTTGGGCCGGGTCTCCTTGGGAGGAAGAGCCGGAGCGGGCCGTGACCTCTGTGCTGTGCCGTGACAATAAACTGGTTCCAATAAACCGACTCCTCTTCCAGCCCCGTGTTTTCACAGGGAGTGTTTTGGATGAGCAGGAGTTGCCTTCCTCCTCCCTCCCCTCCTTGCTCCCTGCTCCTGGGAGAGATGTGGGCAGGAAGTTTCAGAGCAGGCTCCGTGTGTGACACAAACAATCCTGTTTGGTCCTGTTTGCCTGGACGGCCCCGGGAGGCTCCAGGGCCGGGACAGTCCTGGCACAGCCCTGGCACAGCCCGAGCCAGGCATGGACTCAGGGCTCGCATGGGTGCGTGGCTCCCTCCTGGGGGACCGCACCGTCCCGTCCCGTTTTGCCTCCCTCGGTGGGAGCTCGCGCTTCCGTCCCCGTGGAGTTGTCCGAGCACCTGTCCCAGCCCCACTGAGCCCCCGTGCGTGGCTGTCCCCGTTCGGGATGGGGACACGGTCTGCTCGGCCCCGGTGCAGCGTGAGGCCCCACCTGGGACGTTCCTGAGCCTCTGGCTGTGCTCGGACACCAGCTGCTCCCTCGTTACTCTGGATTTACGTCTCTCCTGCTGCTGGGAGCAGCGGGATGCCCCCGGCTCCCCCCTGCCTGCGCCAGCCGGACCCTCGGCAGCGGCTCGGCCCCCCCGGCCCGTCCTGCGGGGCCCTGGGAAAGCAGCTGTGCCGAGTTCGGAGGGTTTCATTAGCACTGCCCGTGCCCCTCAGCTGTGGCAGCGGGGCGGGAGCCAGCTGGGAGGGCTGCGCACGGAGCTCTTCCAGCTGTGTTTGAGTTGGCCAGATGTTGAGTGAGAGGAGTGTGGAGGCAGCGCTGCTCGTTGTTAATGAAACCCCGGAGAACAGGAACGAACCTCACGCTCCTGCCTCAGCTGTCCCCGCAGCGCCCGGAGCCCTCCCCGGAGCCCCGGCCCTGGCACGGCCCTGGCCCCTCTCCAGAGGCTCTGGAGAGGTTCTGGCCGCGGGACAATGCCCACGGCAAACCTGCCCGGGCAGGCACAGCGCGTGTGACGGTGACAGGGAATTTCAGCATTCCCAGGAGCAGTCACTCCTCCCGGATCTCTGCACTATTCCCAACACACTGCTCAGAGCCGGATCCAGCTCCGTGGCCTTTAACGTGGTTTTTTGGCAATGTGGGATCCCGGCCCCATGCAGGGGAAGGGGGAATCGAGGAGCTCTGCTGAGAGATGCTGCTGCCCATTCCCTACTCCTGTCCACAGGGACGGTTCCTGTTCCATGGGGACACTGGCCCATCCCATGGGATCTGCCCGTCCGGGACCGCTGCCTGCGCAGAGCCTTCGTCCAACATCCCGCGCCCCGGGAACGAGGGATGAGAGGGGAGCAGGAATTCCAGCCAGCGTTATGCAAGCAGCAGTGCCTTTAAATAGACTTCTGTTCCCTGTTGTCCAGGAGGCAGCTGGGCACCAGCACCGTTCCCTGGGGCTGTGCTGGGCCCTCCCCAGCCCCCCCACCCCCTCTGTGTGCCCGCAGCTGACACGAAACTGGTTTGGGGCAAAGGCTGGGAGCTGCCTCCCCTCCTCAGCAGCCTCTTCCCTGGGCTTGGAGGGAATTGTGTAACGGGAGGGGTGGCAGAGCCCTGGCAGTTTCTATGCCAACACAGCTGGATGGCAGCGCTGCCGGGGAGGGGGGGCTGCCAGCGCACCCCCAGAACAGCTGCACAGCCCCCAAACAGCTGCACATTCCGACACGGCTGCACCCCCTGACGCGTTGTCATGCTCCACTGCCTCCAGTGTTTCCTGGAACACCCATGGAAAAACAAAACAAGCTGAGAACCCCGGAGGTGTTGGATCCTTGGGCCTTTCCTCTGGGTGCTGCTGCTTTTTGGCACGAGGGGCTCAGAGGCCCTGGGGGCTCTCCCTGTCCCCCCTCAGCAGCCCTCAGCTGCCACCCCTGGGGAATGAAGTCACCGTGTCCCTTGTCCCCCACCCTCCCTGGCAAACCCTGACTCAGGACCAGGCACAGTTTGGTGAGGATCTTTCATCATCCTCCTCTTCCTCCTCTTCATTAGCCACACCCTGAGCTTGCCCTGCCCCACGTGGGTGTCCCAGGGGTCTGGGTGCTTCCCACACTTGGGGGCACCACTGGGGTGCTGCAATCTGCACCCAAACCTCGCAGTGCCAACCCCCCCGATCCCGGCTGCCCGCTTGGACACACTGGGAACCAACCACTGGCTCCTTCCCTTTCTCTCTTCCATATTCTCAGTGCCCTGGTGTCACGCTGAGTCACCAGCAGAGCGATAGAAGAGGCTTTGGCAGGGAACAAGCCCGAGTTTTGATAGTTCAACTGTGGGAAAATAAAAAAAAAAATCAGCGCAATTTCCTAATTAGAGCAGCGCTGAGAACAAAGCGGGTCTGTCCGAGCGCGGCGCGGCCGCGGCCGGGAATGTGACCTTTGCTGGCTCGTGGTGCCAGACGGGAGCTGCCGGTGAACGGTGGTGCTTGGCAGGGGCTGAAATGCCTCAGCAGGGCCCGCTCTGACGTAGGAGCCAGAATTCCTCCTCCTGGGGGACGCAGGACCCGTGGCAGACGGCTGGAAGGAGCACTGGGAGATGGCAGTTGTCCCCATGTCACCGCTTCTGCTGGCCCTGGCTGCCCTGCCCTGCCGTGGAATGTGGCTCCTCAAGTCGTGGGTGAAGCTGTGGCCACGCCGGGTGTCCCCGAGGGCCAGCGCTGCCGCGTGATGGGTGTCCCCTGCCTGTGTCCCCTGCCCGTGTCCCCTGCCCGTGTCCCCTGCCTGTGTCCCCTGCCCGTGTCCCCAGCCCGTGTCCCCAGCCCGTGTCCCCAGCCTGTGTCCCCTGCCCGTGTCCCCTGCCCGTGTCCCCTGCCCGTGTCCCCAGCCCGTGTCCCCAGCCCGTGTCCCCTGCCTGTGTCCCCTGCCCGTGTCCCCTGCCCGTGTCCCCAGCCCGTGTCCCCTGCCCGTGTCCCCTGCCCGTGGCTGCCACTCGGCCAGCACGGCAAAGCGGTGCCAGGCTGCTCCGGGGCTGGGGGAGCCACAGCCCAGCGCTCCGTGATTAATTAGCGAGAGAGGAAATGAGCAGAGGCCGGTCCCAGGGCTGTGCTGTGCTGAATCAGGAGGAGCACCGTCCCCGTGGAAAGGCTGGAGATGCCGCGCAGGGAGCCGGGTGCGAGAGCAGCTGGAATTTGGCGTCGCGTCCTTCAGGCCCAGGATCCAGCGTTTTGCTGCTTCCCGGGAGCGGGGCTGGGCAGCCACAGCCGTCAGAAGTGGCCACGGGACAGGGAAACGTGCCCGAGGGGGCTGTGGGGCTGCCACCAGCCCGGTGCCAGCTCGAGGGACAGAAGGGGGGACGCAGGCAGGGGATGGCAGCGGGACCTGATCCTGTCCCTTCTGCCACCCCTCTGTGACCGGCTGGTCCTTCCCAGGCAGGGCTGGGCAGGGGGGAGGCAGCCCCCCAAGGTGCCCAGAGCCCCCCAAGGTGCCCAGAGCCCCCGGCAGCACCTCGGCTCTGCCCAGGACGCTTCCCCGAGCTCAGCAACGTGATGCAAAATCCCATCATGCCAATTATGCAAATCGCATAAACTATTCCTGTTATTCCGAAGGATCCCCAGAGAGCTCCTTAGCGCTGTAATTCAGCATTACTCACTCGTGAAACAGGCGCTGGGGCAGGTGAGGAGGGACAGGGGCTCGGGCTGTGCCCCAGCCTGGCAGCGAGGAGGACCCGGCGCGTTTTGGGGCTCTCCCAGAACACACAGCTCTGCTCCCCCAGCCCCCAGCGGGGCATGGCAGAGGTTGGGTTCGCTGTGGAGCCCTCCCAAGCCTGCCCGGTCCCCAGGGATGGCAGCACGGATGTGTCCGACTGTCCCACGGCCTGTGCCAGCCCCGCGGCCCCTTCCCCTCGCCCAGCAGCCAGACCCTCCCTGCATCCCTCATTCCCTCTCGGTGCCTCCATCTTCCCGGGCCCCACCAGAGCTCTGCATCCGCAGCGCTTTGTTCTCCCACCCACTCCTTGTTTCCTCCGTCATTCCGGCTCCTCCCTGTGCCTGCGCTCCCCGGGAGCCTCCCGGGAGAGCCGGGGCTGCTCCGGCCGCTGCTCGCGGAGCCTGGCCCGTGGGCCCGGAGGCGTCCTGGGGTCCCTCTAGGGATTGCTATCAGTGCCCCCAGGGATGAGACCCGGCCCCCAGGCTCTGCAGCCCTCGCCATGGGCAGGGCCGGGTGCTCCGAGGCAGAGTGACACGTGTGTCTCATCAGGGAGCACAACTGTCCACGAATCCCTGGAAACAGCAGCTTGCACTGCTGGGAGTCTCAGATGCTACTTCCAGTGGGATTAGGGAAACCCTGGGATGATGAGAGGCCAGGTACTTTGTTGTGCCTCAGTTTCCCCCTTGGTGAAATCATCCCATCCCACTTTGTGAGTCCCACTCGCCCAAGCGTGAGGCGGGAGCTGGGAATCGCTGGATCCAGCACTGCAGCTTCCACCCTGCACAATAAGGGCCTGAATTGTTCACCCTTGGCTAATCCCCAATAAATGGCTTTGCTGGGTTTGCCGGTGGCGCTCGGGGGGATTTAACTGCTGGGAGCTGCTGGCACACGCAGGACGTCTCCAACCCAGGACAGCTTCTAAGTCATGACCCTCTGAAGATTCAGGGACCGGCTCCCACCAGCACCAACAGTGACTGAATCATGGAATGGGCTGGGTTGGAAGGGACCTTAAAGCTCATGGGACATCCCGCTATCCCAGGTTGCTCCAAGCCCTGTCCAGTCTGGCCTGGAACAGTTCCAGGCATGGGGCAGCCACAGCTTCTCTGGGAAACCTGTGCCAGGGCCTCACCACCCTCACAGGGAGGAATTTATTCCCAATATTTAACCTAAACCTACCCACTGTCAGTTTGAGGCACCTGCTGGAATCCCGGTGAGCGACAGCTGCACTGCAAAGGAAAGGCTGGCTGAGTTTGGGAGGATGCTCCAGGACCTGGGTACTGCTGTGGGGCTTGCTGGCCCAGCTCCTTAATGAGGTGCTCAAAGGAAAGTGGAGGGACAGCCTGGGGTTGAGAAGGGGCACCCCGAGAAGGGCAGGGGACGGAACTGAGTGAAGGAAAACACATCCCGTGCTCACGGGGGGTTGGTTTGGCTCCAACCCACCTGGCTGATTCCCCAGTGACTCCCAGATGTCAGAAAAATCAGGTTTAGATTATTTTAGAAATAAAAACTTCCTGACACAGCACAAGGAGGGCTCGCAGTGGTGTCAGGGCTCCGATGGAGAAGCCATCTGCCCGGGACCACAGGACAGGCAGTTCCTGGGAATCTCATTAACACGGTGACACTCGGGTACACACCTGCCCTGCTCGGGCTGTGCAGGGCTCTGAGGGCTGGGCAGGCTCAGCCTTCCCCTTCAGCACACACTGAAAAGGAGGAACAGAGGGCCAAGGGCTGCCAGAGAGCCAGTGGGACTGAGTGGACAAACAGGTGAGATGGAGACGGAGGTGGCTTCTTCAGCCTGGTCCAGTTCCCTGCCTGCTCTCTCCTGCTCCGGCAGTGCCGGGAGAACCCAGTGACCACCTGGAGCAGCTGGGGTTGGATCTTCCTTAGGAAACTCCGAGCATGTTCTCAGGGGCTGTGACAAAAACCAGCACTGGTACCATGATGGTCCCTCTGCTTCCTCCTCTCTGTGCTGGCCAGTGACACATCCCACAAATGCACGAGGGATTCTAAGCCACCTTTATTTCTCCTCTCTCCATGTCACCAGAGGCTTCCCGAGCCGCTGAGGCTGCGGCAGCTCTCGGTGACCCTGCAGTGCCATGTTCCCCTCCCCGGGCAGTTATGCTGCCCTGCAGCACCTCCCTCCCGTGTCCCTCCCTGGCAGCCACCGCACCCACCGGGGAGGCATTTCGGGAGCGGGGAGAGCGTCCACAAGCTGGGAACACGGAGGGGCCGGTGGCCGGAACCGTCCCTCCGTGCAGCTGCCGTCACTGCCCTCGGACATCGCTGCTGCAGCCGCTGCTGCCCTCGGCTGTCACCGTCACCGCCCCGTCCCCACCCTCCGTCCCCGTGCCGGGCGCGTGACCCGGCCGGGGGCGCTGGCGTGATGCCACGCTGGTAATTAAGAAGGAACCTAATGAAACTTCGAAAATAGCACAATTTCCTCCCCACACCTGCAGCCGAGCGGGGTGGATTACATAAGTTATTGTTGCCACAGCAACTTCACTCCACCCGGGGCTGGAGGTGGCCGGTGCCGCGTGTGCCGCTGTGCCGTCACCCCGGGGAGGGATCGCTCCGGGATGGGGCCGCTGCCAGCCCCGGGGCCGCTGCCTGCTCATCCCACTGCTGTTCCCGGTCTGGCGTGGTGGTTCCCCTCACCGCACCCACGGGGTTTTGCCCCCGTGGAGGATGGTCCCGCCTTCAAAAGGGCTCACGGAGAAGGCGCCGCGGGGATCCAGGTAACCCACGGGGACTCTGGCACCATGGTTACCCTGGGCACGCTCCAGCTGCCGCCGAGCCCCGGGGAGTGAATCACCCTGACAAAAAGGCAGCGAGCAGCAACCGGGGGGAAAAAAAATAAAAAAATAAAAGGCAATCAAAGCAAATGCTACGGCACGAGGCAACGGCAGGTTTTTCCTGCTGAGAATTCCCAGGGTGCTGCGGGCGGCTGCGGGGCGGCAGCGCTGCCTTGGGCTCGGGCACAGCTCCCGGGCCGCGGGCAGCGCGGGCAGCCCCGGTGGCCGCTGCCAGCCGAGAGGTGGCATGGCAAGAGCCAGGGACAAGGATAATTCCCTCCGTGTGGCTCTGACTGCGGGGAAATGAACTCCCTGGCTGCTTCCAGCCATGGAGCTGCTCTGGGAGCAGGGAGATATGAGGGAGAAAGGTTTTCAGCACTCAGATTCCAGGGGATAAGGAGAAGCAGAGCATGGGAAGAAAGTGGAGCGGCTGTCTGCGAGCAGGCCTAGATGGAAGAGATTCTCTGAGGGTCGTCCCAAAAGGCCTCTTTTATTATCAGAAATTACAAATCCTTTTATCTTCCTCACCAGAGGAACAGCTTGTTTGAATTGCTGGGCTGTCACACTGGAATTAGATGCAAGAACCCCCCACATCCATGACGTAGCGAAGAACTTACATAACGTAACTAAAAATAAGGTGATGGAAATGCAGAGAGAGGCACTCTACTCCTGGATGCTTGATCCTGAATCCTTCACTGGCACTGGAAATCCAGCAAGGTGCTGGTGTCTGGCTGAGGGAGCGGCATCCCAACTGAGCCAGCTGTGGTCTGGCCACGTGGGATGGAGAGGGGAAGTGGCACCGTGGCATCCCAGCAGCGATGCAGGCAGCCAGGCACTCCCCTGGGATCATCTCCCAGGGCAGTCTTGTTCCCAGGCACCCTGGTCCCACAGCTGCTCCCTTTCCTCAGCCCCAGTGGGAAAGGGTTAACTGGTCACTCCAGAAACATGAGAAAAATCCTTCTCAGGGGCTGTAAATTCTTTGCTGTGCTTTGGAGTGTGGAACCTCTGAGGGAGAAGCCAAAATGGGACCCGAGTGCAGCCAGAGGGAGCAGCTGCTGGTGGTGCCCTCCTGGTCCTCGCCAGGGCTGGGGAGAGCGGGAAGGGGAACAGCAACGGGAGGTTTGGGACCAAGGTATCGACCTGCGCTCCTTGTTCTCGGAATTGATGGATGTGATGGAAAATAACACGCTCAGCTGCTTAACTGTTTCACTGCTTCTCACAGCAGAGAGGAGGGAGAGGAGGGCTCGGCCCACGGGAACGGCCCGGCCATGAGGCTCCATTTAACCACGGATCACCCCACGGAGAGCGGCCGTCCCAGGGGAAGGACTGCGAGGCAGGGGACAGGGATGGGGGCACTGGCTCTAGGGCACGGCCCTGCTCCTCGTGTCCCTCAGGACCTGGGCAAAAGCCGCTGCTGTTGGCCTGAGGGATGGGAAGGACAGGAATCCATGGCTTGGGTGTCCCACAGAGACCTGACAGCCGGGAGCTCTGGCAGGAGCCTCCCATGGGAATCCTGGTTCTCCTGGCCAGCCAGGTGGCCGGACAGCCTGGGACAGAGAAGTGGCAGGCAGCAGCTGCTCTCCCTTGGGCTGAGCATCCCAAGCCGAACGTCGTGGTGATAGCTCATCCCGCCTCTGTTCTCCCGGCCTCTCTGGACAGTGTGCACCCTCTTTCTCAACGCCCCATAAACCGCCAGCTGCTCTTCCTTTTCCGACTGCTCTCCACCCATCCGCTCCCCACCGCACAGCTGGGGATGGAGCACGGCCCCAGGAGTGGGGGTACGGCAAGAGTGGGGGTAGAGCAGGGGCTGGAGTGGGGGACAACTCAGGGATGTGGGGCACAGCGAGAAATATGGGGTGGGGTAAAGTAGGGGGATAGCGTGGGGTCGTGGGCTATGGGGTGAGGTGGGGCAGGAGTGTCGGGTAGGTTATGGTGCACAGCAAGGGGGTGGGATGGGGAATGGGGTGGAGGGATGCGGAATGTGAATGGACTGTGGAATGGGGTACGGCATGGGGAATGGGCATGGGATGGGGCACGGGTGGCACGGGGGGCACAGCGCGGTGCATCCCTCCCTCCCCCGCGGGGGTCGCAGCCCCCTCGTTACTCGCAGCCCCGCACGGCCGGGGCGCGGAGCGCGGCACAGCCCGGCCCGCGGCAGCTCCTCCCCGCGGGGCGGGCCGGGGCGG
>VWPU01007600.1:0-11703 GCA_013398955.1 Callaeas wilsoni
GGCCCCGCCCCGCCGCCACGGCCCCGCCCCGCAGGCGGTGCCCTGAGGGAGCCGGCGAGCGGCAGCGTCCCGAAGGGCACCGCAGCAAGCGCTCGAGGGAGGGTGCCGAGGGGATCGCGTCCAGTTTCTCTGGAAAAAGTTTATTTTAGAACCCGATTTTTAACGCTGCTGAAGAGGCGGGGCGTGATCACTGTCCGTGTTTGGATGAATTTTGTTCCCTCGCGGTGCTGAGTTTTCAGGCGCACCCACTGGGTCACAGATGCCCTTACAGGCAGCAGCTAGTTTGCTGGACAGAAAGAAAAATCTCCCAAAATACATGTTTTTAGCCATCTTCGAAGACAGGCTGCTTTATCAAGGAATAAAGACAAAGAGGAGTGTCTAACAGGCTTTTACTGTCTGATAAAATTCAGCTCAGTCCCATATCTGTAGCAGAGCTTAATCGAGTGCTCTGTTAAAGTCCCCGATTTCCACTCTTGAACCAGCTGTTTCTCTTGAAGTCTCCTTGCCTGCTGTTTCCGAACCTGGAGAACCCTCGTCCAGCCTCCTGGGGATATTCTTCCAGCTCAGGCAACTCACTTGCCACGGACAGCTGCCAGCGCCGGGTGTCCCTCCACTGCTCCTGAAACAAGACCAATGTAACCAGACTTCAGGTGCCTGCAGGGGTGTCCAAGGCACCTGTAGCATCAGAAGCAGCACTGAATGAAAAGGCATTTCCAGACAAATCCCACCCCTGCCAAAAGAGGCCGTTAGATGCCCCTTAGGAAACACAGTCCTCTGACAAAGGATAAACAATAACAAGGGACAAGAGGGAACAAAGTCGACAGAAAACTGGTGAACTCTCAAATACACTGGAGAGGCCAAAACACAGACTAACTGAAGACCATAGAATTTTGTTTAATGAAATCAGGTAATATCATGGGAACAGAAATGAGAAGAGGCACGGCAGGGTATTTTCTAGTGACTATGCTGTGTTCTTTCTAACCACTCTGCTGCCTATGCAAAATCCTTATTAAACCAGAAATCTTAACCTCCCAAACCACCCCACACTCAATCCTATATGGCAGTTGCCAATTTTCAAATCACCAGGTTTTAATGCCAGCTCTGGGTACACAAACATACCTGTATGTTACTCAGTTCATCAACAGGGATATCAAAGCACACGCCCTAACAAAACAAAAAACAAAAAGAGGCACAAATTTACAATGAAAGAATAAAGGACTCAACAACCAATCCCACTACATATGTATTTCTGTTGCTTTTTTTTAGGAGGCAATTCCTGCATTATCATTTAGGTGTAATGTCTCTAAAAGGTCTTTTAAAGCACTCAACGAACACCAATGCCTTTTTTCTTTCCAATGGCGTACGCATGAACAGCATACTCACAACAGGTTACCATTTCCTGAGAAATGAGATCGAGTAGGGGTAGTGTGGTACCAACATTTTCTACCAGTACTTCAGAACTCCAGCCTCAACCACTGCACAAACTGGCTACATGGGAACACACACAAAGCCCCAAATCCCTTCGTTCCCAAGGCTGGGCCATCTTACCATCTTCCCCTTGAGGAAGCGCATTGCAGACACTTTGTTATCGACTTCCTCCCCCAGCTGTTCCTTCAGCCCCCGCCAGGCATAGCCCATGCTATGCATCTCTATTGAACACTTCAACACCATGGTCACAAAGCCCTGCAGGAAACAGAGAAAAATGTTTGACAAGGCTAAACTTGGTCAAACCTACTGCTAGGAAACAGATTAAAAAAACCCCCAAACTGATACGAGAACCACGGTCCAATCACACGGTACGTCCAAAATTGTGTTACCACGCAATGAGCTGGGCCACGTTCTCCCTAAATGCATTAGAAAAAGGAAGTGCTGTACTTTACTTCAGTCAAGAGCTCTTTGAGAGCAGGCTATACTTGCAATATGACAGAACTGTAGAAGATTCCTGGTAAGGGTGAAACTACAATAGCACGAACCAATCTATTTGCTTGTAAAATGTCATTAGTTAAACTCAGAGCACAGTCTTCTGTCACTTCAGTCTCCGGAGAAATTCTTTTAACTCTCATCACAAGAAAATTTACTGATTTCAGCAAAAGAACAAGTAACACAGCAGGAGCCTGGGGGTAACAGCTATCCAGAAACACAGCTGAAAAAGCCTGGGAAGGAGATGGCACACATGGCCTGGACACAAGCAATTCATGCCTTGTTACCACGGGTGCATCATTACTTACAGCTGTTGAGTTGAGCAGGGAGCGCTGCTGGATGTGAGCTGCCCCGGAAATGTGCGCCAGGGCTGCAGCCAGGGCAGCCACTGCCCCCTTCTCATCTATCAGCTCTTCAGCTGATTTTCTGAAGTAGTCTACTGCAGAAGGGGGAACAGCCTCCAGCAACCTACACAGTTACAACACAGGTTTCAAGAGATAAGAAAAGGCCACTGTAAAGTGCAGCCATGTTTAAGACATACTCTTAATTGGTAATTTCTGAAAAAAGGGAGGGGGGGGAAAAAAAGACAGGAAACTAAGAACAGCTACATCTGTAATGCTATTTCTGGTACAACAGCTCCCCCCATCATTTTTCAGTACACAGTGAACCCAACACCATCCCCATCATCTGCTTTACACTGGTCAAACCCTCGCTAATTATAATAACCTGCTTCAAGGCAATTTCCACCACTGAGGCAGCAAATGTAAACAGAGCTGCATGGAATAAAAGCCACAACCCTTGGAAATAATACAAAGAAACACAAGCCAAGGCTAAAACACCCTCGCTACTGCAGAGTAACTCCTCATTATACCAATATTCCTTTTTGCACCCTGCTTCCACCATGTCATCTGAGCAGATAAATTCAGTTTCCCCTCAGGACGGTAATTCCTTCTTCTGTCACTAATTTCTGATTTTATAAACAAAGGTTAATTTTTGCAAAAACTTAGAGAACATTATGTTCTATTAAAAGGTCTATGTTCAGCACACAGAGATTGACTGATACCATCTTATGCTGTCTATCCACAAAGCAGCTGAATTCTACAACACAGGCAAAGCCATGCTCACATACAGGTCTGATCCCTTAAAGCTTTGCATTAAGCTCTAAGCATCTAGAGCAACATCATCTCTACACTTTTTTTTAAGAACAGGCAAATAAACTTACTTTTTGGCATCACTACTTGAAGCTTTAATTACATCTGTAGCAGAGGGAACGCCTACACGCTTAAAGGTAATACCCTGAAATCAAGAAAACAAATTAAAGGTATTTTCAGCACTCTACAATTCAATCCTATTTAAATCACATTACTGAGATCTCTACTTATTGTTTGCAAGATTAACATGCTCTTTACTAAGTTACTTCTAAAGCTAAAATAAACCTTTTAAGTTCCCAGCTTTGTTAATCTGGAGCTACTTTACTCCAAGGTACTGTGATGCAAGGCATGGTCTGCCTCATGCATTCCTGTCCCAGCCTGCCTGCTGACATCCACAGAGGACTGCCAGCATGGCAAAACTCAGGCAATGCAAGAACAGGCCGGCACAGAAGCATTTACAAACACCAAATACCAGCACTTTAGGCCTACTAGTCTGTGGGGCAGGAGAGTCCCATTCTGCACTCATTAGCAGCCCATGATTACAAAGTCTAAGAGTATCAGGGCCCTTTTAGAGCTGAATAATTTCCTTGGGCAGAGATCTGAGGTACCACTCACCGCTTTGTGCTCGACTTGTTTCAGAAGATCTTCCTCTCTTCTCTGAAACAAACAAATGCAGATGCCGGTCCTGCCAGCTCGACCCGTGCGTCCAGAGCGATGGATGTAGGAATCAACATCCTTCACAAAGTCAGATCAACATGAGAAAACCTTATGTTATTTAAACTGTTGACATTTCAGATTAAATGCAAGCTAAATTCCAATTCTGAAGCCTAAGCAGTGACACATTATGTGCTTATACCCAAACTTATAACTACACATAAACCACTCAGGTTTGCATGTGCTCCCCCACCCAAATATGCTGCTCAGCTTTAACAAACACTGATGACAGACATTTTAATTTTTTTAAATAGAAAGCTCCACTAGAGTTTCAAAAGATGAAAAAGGCAGCAGAAATATTTTACAATTGTTATGAAAATCAGCAATATTCAGAAGGAATACAGAAAAGCTGCAGAGTGTCAAAACCTATCTTATGAGTTTCCAGAGTAAACAAACCCAAGACTTTAATCAAAGCTCAAACTGTGAAACTGTAACTACGAAATTTTAGGCCTGGCATTTACAAAAAATTCACCTAATTTGTGAACTGGAATAGAACATACTTCTGATGAAACAGAGAAATAACCCACCGTTCTGGCACCAAAAAAAAGTAAAAACAATTTTAGTTTCCTCTAATGACTTACTTTTGGTGGTGAGCACTGTATAACAAGGTCAACCTCAGGAATATCCAAACCACGGGCAGCTACATTTGTTGCAATCAGAACTTCAAACACACCATTTCTGAAGCCTTTTAATGTAATTTCTCTCTGTTTCTGTGGAATGTCACCATGCAAGGACTGGGCATCCTGTCAGTGCAACAAACCATTGACACAACATTTAATGGGAGTCTAGGCTGCAGCATCTAAAGATACTTAACTGCAAACCCCAAAATACTGTTGAGAGCAAGAGAAAATAATTACATAGCTGATACCTAAGGAATATAAAGCATCCTACTTTATTTGATCCTTCTCTAGGATCTATTGTGAAAGCAGCATGGCCAACAGGCAAAAATTATTGCTGCAAGTTTTTAATGTGGATGGTATGTGAGATTTCTCTAATACTAGGCAAACCATGTATTCCCACCACTGCTCGCTCTCCATAAATCAGCATTTAGTATCAAATAGGATTTTCTCCAAAAAACATGCAGCACTTTTCCTCACGCTCAGAAAAAGGGCAGTAATTCAAGCAAGCACAGAAGAACCCCTCAATAAAACCTGAGTTCCAAACAAACTCTTGGCAAACCTTCCAAGGGCAACGAGACATTTCATTCTACCATATTAGTTGGATTTTCCTGAAAGACTGTTCAAAGACCAAATGCCATTAAGAGATGGGAATCCATCTAAAACACACTAATGTAAGATGGGATATGTCCGCTACACTAGCTCGTGTTTGTTACAATTATTACTATCTCCTGGTTATTCAGCATAGGCTGTGTATTTCCTATTAATCTGTCCCCCGCACCATTTTAAAGCAAAAGAAATCCATAATCTCAGTCAAGAGAATATTTTAACTTCAAAGTTCGATTTTTAGAAACAGCTTTCACAAGTCTTAAAACCACCGAGAGAAACAATTTTCTCCACACATTTGCAACCTCCTATTTATTTCAGGGCATTCAACCCCTGACCATCCAAACTGCTGCTCTCCCGCAGCTCCCGGTACCTGTTTGAGCGAAGCGTTCATAGCCAACTCATTTGCTTCCTTTTTGGTCTCACAAAAGACAATGGTCCGCCCACGGCTGCCACTGTAGACCTGAATGATGTCCCCAAGAACTCCTGCTCTCTGAGATGAGCGACACTGTATAGCCAAGTGCTGTTTGGGAAAGAAACAAGAAACCTATGTTAAATCTAAGCCACACACAGGACAGACAAAATGAACAAAAAAAGGCATTTTAATTTTTTTTAAGCTTGCAAACTACAGCCCCCACATGAAAGCTTTGCTTACAAAATCTGTGTGTCAACCATGTGAAAAGTCATTCCATGTCCCCATTTGTAAAGTCAACGCACAACCCATTTTATCAAGGCCACTTGCTCTCAGGACCTGCACTGCTCTGCAGCAGAATCACTCACTTCCACAGTTGTGGCTGTCCTTTGAGTCTTCTTTCCAATCAGGTCAATCTGTTCATACTCATCTCTCATGTATTTTTTTGCTACATCATAAACCCATCGTGGACAAGTTGCAGAAAACAGCAGTGTCTGCGGGTTGTTCTCGGAGCCTGGAAGGGAAGGCCATCGACTTCAGACATCTCAACAGACCATGACACTTGAGAACTGATAAAAAAGCAAGAGCTGCTCTCACACTGACAGGTTTCTATGTGCACTAGGTCAGTACAAGATACGAAGAAACACTGCCAGCAATCAGCTTTTTGTAGCTTTCAGAGCCAAAGTGCTAAGTCTTGCTTTTAGTAATCGCTGAGATTTCCATTTCCAGTAATCCGAGCCTTTTCAAAAATTCTGGCATTAGTGAAATGTGGCAAAGAGTTTCGTGCATTAAAAGAAGCTCCTTCTGCTCTGTACCTGGTACCTGACAGCTTTGCTGAACACTCACTACGTCAGAAAAGAGTAAATAATCCCTAGTTGTCAGCTTTGTGTGATGACAAGTGTACAGACAGACCATAACCCTAACCCTCTGCTCAAGTCACCTTAGGATGATGAACACTAGGGCTTAGGGAGTTGGGTTTGCTGCTTTTTTCTATTTTTTTTGACTCCACTCCTTCCAGAGATGCCACTCCAGCTCTTCAGCCGTCTGTCACCTCTCCTTGAATGTTTTCCAATTCTACCTTGCCCTTTCCTAGCATCACACAAAGTATTTAAGTCAGAGGTGCACCAGAAGTTTTTAAAGTAGCGCAACTGTGTTTTCTGCATTGTCCCCTATTCCTCTCCTGATGTCTGAGTTCACCTTTCTTATAGGAGGATCCCAAGATTTCTTCCACTTGTTCAGCAAAGCCCATGTCCAACATATGATCCACTTCATCCAAAACAACATGCTTCACCCTGGAAAGTTCCAGCTTGCTGTTCTGAATGTGGTCTTTGATCCGTCCAGGAGTTCCCACTAGAATATCGATGCCACTTTTAAGGAGATCAACTGGAAGACAGAGAAACAAGGGCAGTGTCAGACTGCTGAGAGACAACATGGTAAAAAGTTAGCAGTATGCAGCAACACTTCTCATTTTAGAAGCAAAAAGCTGCTGCCCTTTAACCTCAGAAAAAAGCACAACATCCAAAGGTAACAGGCACAGAAGTTAACTGCAGTCCTAGCTGCTCTGTCAGGGGTTCCAGCCAAACCTCACTAAAGTTACTGGGAAATACACCAATTTCCAAGCAACAGTCAGCGGACATTAGAAACCTTCAGAGCTTTACTACATGGAAACACTTCAGTTTTCCAGCTAAACTCTTTGTCACAGCTACCTCTGGAGACACGCAGAGCCACAGGCACATACATGATTCTCCCCTTTCCAGGGACTGTCACCTAGTCCTGGTCTATGTCCACACAAAAACACAATGAAGAAGAAACTAACAGGACTAGACACTTCACAGAACTACAACCATTCTTTTCCATAAAGATTTACTGGAACTAAAATAATTCAACCCAGGCTGTGTGCTTCCTTTGAAAGCCACACCATTCGAGTTCCTGACTGAACTCAAAGTCTGAGTGGGCAAAAAGGCCATTTTTACTTACGGAGTGCATTTAGAGAAAGTCAGCTCCAATCCATTAGTAATTCCTTAGCAGTTACTTACGCTGTTCTTTATACGGAGTTCCTCCATAAAAACAAGCAATTGACAGTTTCTTTGTGAGATTCTTGAAGTCTTTGGCTACCTGAGTGGCCAGCTCCCTGGTTGGAACAAGAACCAGCACCTGAAGGGAGAGAAAAACAGACAAAAATGCAGCCGTGCTTGGGGGAAGGTATAGGAGAAAAGAGTTAATTCCTGTCAAACAGCTTGCACTCCCATCTTTATTCTACACATACTGCAGAGGTGCCCACAGCTTCCCACCATCCCAGCAATGTTAACATCCCCTGCCACCTGGAGCCTGCACAAGGAGCCTCAGAGCCAGCAAGAGGGACAAGGGAAAGTGTTACAAGATAATCGAGACTAGAACAAGAGTCATTTTCTTTATGTTAAAGCCAGATAAAAGACACTTCAGCAACATTACCAAGGGCAATGAAGGTGCAGCTCAGCATTAAAGGGTAGGAACAGCCACTAAATCTGGTGTAGTAAGATTTTGAAAGATACATAGCGTGATGCATTCCAGCCATACATCCTTCCTTTTCTCCACCAACCTGCCTTCCTCCAGTATCTACCCTTACCCCCAACATTTAAGAATGAACAAATAAAACAAAGAGCTGAATTCGTATCTTAAAATCTCTCATACAAAAAGATTTTAAAATTTACATCGCCTTTACAGTTAATAAAACAAAAGGATAAAGCAGGCAACAAATTTGCAGACTGTATGTAGTTCTGCAGTCTAATGATAAATATATACACAGCAATGCGTGGGAACAGGTATCTGATCACTGGCATCTGGTTACCAATTCCATCTCAGGTAAACACCACCTGCATCTCTTGAGTACTCAGATATGAGAGGGGGCAAAAAAACCCCAAAAGCCTTCAGTTATCACCATGGAATTTATAGTGAAAAACAACCTCAGCAAAGAGAGCCAAGTCCAGGTGACTCAAACATCACCTCAGAAGGGTGATGGGGGACTGAATCCCAAAGGTGCACGCTACGTGCCCTAGGACAGCAGCCTGGAAGTTCCCCAGACACTGCTGCAGTGCCCTGACTGTTCTCCCAAACACACTCACGGGGGACCCCAAATACAAAATGTGTCATTACTGTGATGCTGCAAAACTCTGTCACACTCTATCTCTTGATCTGAGCAAAGTATTCAGTATTACAAAAACCAGTAAAGGACAAAGAAGTCCCCAACCATAAAATCACTTTTGAAACCTGTCATGCTCTAAGATTTTGGCGTAAACCCATAAGTGTAAGTTACTTTTGGTGCACGGCCTCTTCTCCCATCCTGTGAGACACTCTGAAGTTTTTCAATCAGTGGAAGAGCAAAGGAAAAGGTTTTCCCAGTTCCTGTTCGAGCTTGAGCAATTACGTCTTTGCCATCATAGATGGGCTGGAAAGTCTTCACTTGCACAGGGAACAGGTATTTTACACCTCGAGCTGTAAGATAATTCAAAGAGGTTTCACTAAAAGCTGAACTAATAATTAGAAGCTCTCATATATAAATAGGCCAAATATATGGGGTACACCACCTCAAATCCTGGACACAACAGAAACTGCAACTTAGAAGAAAACCATGTATCTTTATGTTTTATTCCTACTCTAGATCAAAAGATATTCCACCCCCACAGTGAGTGTTGAGTATCCATGAGGAAATACAGTCTTCTTTGTGATGTACAGTTTAAGACAAGAGGAGAGGAAGGAAAAACCCCAACATGTTTTTCCTGATACAGCTCAAGATTTGTGGTAGCTTGGTTCTGAAGGCAAGAAGGTGATGGTGGTTGTTTCAAAACATTCCAAAACTTTAAAAAGATTTTGCACAGTGGAAGTGAAACAACTCATCCAAAAAACACTTCAGAGCAAGGAAAAGGTAAAGCAACAAGGAGAGTTTTTTCTGACAAACAAGAATCGCACATCTTCCCAACACAGGGGACAGGATTTACCCTACAGCAATTACCTCCTCAACAAAATTAATCGCAAAGAGATACGGAAATGCCTCAAACTATGAGAGTAACCCTAGACAATCTGTTCACACAAGGCAAATAGTCTTCATATAAAAAGCTCCATTAGACTCGTCTAAGACACAATATTGGAGACAGCAGACGTAGGAACAGAAGTAAAGATACACAGAATGATGCTGACTAGAAATGTGTCTCTAGAAAGTGTATCTAGGAATAACCGCTCCATGGAAGAATAACCTCATTTTAAGGCACCTGAAATTGAACAAACCAGAAAACTTTTTTCTAGTAACAACAGCAGATTCCTTGAATGCACAGTGACTGCTCACGTCATTCTTACCATAAAAATGTAACACAACTTAGGACTATTTACCCTTAGCTTATGCAGGTAACAGAGCACAATTCTGACCAAACGTTTACAGAAATGTCTTTTACCACATGAACTAACCTGTGAGAAGGTTGATAGTGTTTTGTGAGAGAGGAAAATTAGAGAAGGCACCTTCTTTTGCTTCTTCTGTCAGCTCCTAATAGGATTTAAAAAAAAAACAAAAAAACCAACTTATTAGCCCTCCAAGACAAACATAGAACATATCCTATACAGTCACTCAACAAAAGCTGTGCATTTGCTTTACAACCACAATTTAACCAGATACCTCCTTTCTGTTCGATGAAAAAGAAAACCCTTTTGATGCAGACACTTGCACATACATGCTTGGCAAGTCAGTGGAAACTGTTTGTTAAAAATCTTAACTAGAGTCCACTGAAACCATGAGAAAACGGTTTTTCACAACAAAACATAACTGGTGTCACAATTCACTGTGCAAAGCAGGATTTTCCCTGTAGAAGACACCTACATGGTACACCATGCAAAGAGCTTTGAATCTCACACACGAGTAAATTTCACACACTTAAAACACAAAATTTGGCTTTTACTTCAGAGATCCAAGAGGTCACATCATTGCACCCCATGCACAAAAAGCACTCTTGATTCCTTAGGCACAAAACTACTCAGAAAGGCCCTACATGGGGCCCCCTTGCACATCTGTGTGAGAACTGGGAATTAAAGAGGATAACTGTGGCTTTCCATTACAGAACACTGCCAATACTTCTTCAAAGGTGCTGCCATCAGAGAAAGTGCCATTATAGCACAAAGCAAGGTACTTTTCTGGGATTGTGAGTGCATGTGCAGCAGGGAAAAACCTTTGTGCTGTGGGACACAAACAAGCTGCGACACAAAGACGAGTAGCACATGGAAACTGCTCCCCTAGTCAGTGGCCTTCCCTTTACCGCCAGGGCGAAAGCACGTGGAGAGCACTTCCCACGTGTTGGTGCATGTGCTGCCGAGCCTCACTCACCGCCCGGGAGGGAACCAGCAGGATGCCGGGCAGGATGAGAGGCAGGATGCCCGGGCAGGAACGAGCAGGATGCCCGGCAGGACGAGAGGCAGGAAGCCGGGGCGGGATGAGAGGCGGGATGCCCGGGCAGGAACGAGCAGGATGCCAGGCAGGATGAGAGCCGGGATACCCGGGCAGGATAAGCGGCGAGATGCCCGGGCAGGACGAGAGGCGGGATGCCCGCCACTCGCGATGCCCAGCACCAAGTGCCGCGCATCCAAGGCGGACAGCGGCAAAATGTGCCTACGACAGATGCCTCGTGCTCCCACTGTCTCGCAGCTCAAGCCTCCACACAGCGCACAGTACGTGTTATTAAGCCCACTAATTACTAGCAGAACGTTAATTAGCCAAGACATGGGCTGTGCTGGCAGAGCATCCCTACCTCGGCGTCACTGTCCTGCTCTCCGGCAGCCAGGCTCTGGGCAGCCGGGGATGTCACGCTGCCGCTCACAGCGGAGGATGATTTCACCGCGTGCTGGGACGCATCGCTCTCTCCTACCAACCCGTTGCTCTTCTCCTTGACTTTTTTCGTCTTCTTGGCCACGGGGGGCTCGAAGTCGCCGTCCCCCAGCCCGCTCTCTTCGGGCTGCGCCTGCTCGGCCTCGGCCTTACCGCGCCGCTTCGCCTTCACCTGCCGCTTCACCTTCTTCTCCGGCGTCTCCTCCTGCTGCGGGAAAGCCGCCGTCACACGGAGAAAGCGCCTTCCTCCCCCCGCCCGCCCCCAGTCCACTTTAAGCCCCCCAAGCCCGTACAAAATGGCCGCACCGGCGGCCGCACGTGGCGCTCCCACCTTCACCTTCCTGCGGCGGCCACGGCGCAGCGACTCTGCGGCGGCCGGCGCCTGGGGCTCGGCGGGGCTGTGCTCGGGCTCGGCGGCGGGCATGGCTGCCGGCTGCTCCC
>VWPU01007601.1:0-21398 GCA_013398955.1 Callaeas wilsoni
CGGGGGACTCCTCCGGGGGCTGCGGGGGACTCCTGCGGGGGCTGCGCCGCGCCAGGGCCGCCCCCCGGGAGCTCCTCGCCGCCGCCTCGCTCCGGCGGCCGCGGCCTCTCGCCTCCCCGACCTTCCCCCGCGCGTCCTTGCCGGCCCGGGGGCACGGGCCAGGGGAGGCTCCTGGAGCCGGTGGGGCTGCGGGAGCTCAGCGGGGGCTGTACCTGTGCGGAGCCGGCACCGAGGAGCGTCCTTGTGCTGCCTCCGCCTTCCCGGGGCAGCGCCGGCCGAAGCACCGTGAGCCCCTTCACGGTGTCGCGGCTCAAGTGCTCCAGAACACCTAGACGGAAGTAACGACTTAACAAATCACTCCAGCATGACCGAAATTTGGGTGAAAGTGCAGTCTTTTAGCATGGTGTCAAAGGGAAAAGATTCTTATCCAGTTATATTAGAACTCAGCACACCCAATTAGTCAGGTGTGTTGTATATTTGATTTTCATGTGCCACTGCCGAGTCAAGGAAATAGAGGTTTTTCTCCAGGGAAAGATACAATCCTATTGAAAACAGAGGTGTGCAACTTAGTGTCCTGATTGTGTTTGGGCAGTCACCCCTGGGAAACTGTGATGACAGCTGCCATGAGGAAATACCCCAATCCCATGAACCCCAGCGTGGTGGGAGTCGATGTCCTGGACCGACACGTGGATCCCAGCGGGAAGCTGCACAGCCACAGGCTCCTGAGCACAGAATGGGGAATCCCCTCCATTGTGAAATCCGTGAGTATTGTGTCACAGGCCAGAAAGGGACACCGCAGGGAGGGGAAGCTCCTGAGCCAGCTGTTGTAATAGATGCGTATAATTTCATAACTGTAATGGTTTAAAAGTTTAATGGTTCAAGCATTTATGTATCAGGAAAGCTCAACAGCAGCACACAGTGACCCTGGTAGCCAAAAGTTGCCTGGATCTCAGACTGCTTCCATCTGGAAAATGAGACCTACCTCAGCTGAATGGCTTTGTTTAAATCCTAATTGTGTTCTCTTGGGGTCTGTTCAATGCAATAACCACTGCTTGTGCATTTAAAGGCATGAAAAACTGTGGTGGGTCAGTGGAATTGATCCCATCTCTGTTTGCCTGTCCCCCAGCTCATCGGCACCTGCAGGACAAGGACGTACGTGCAGGAGCACTCCGTTGTTGACCCTGTGAAAAAAACAATGGAACTTAAATCCTGTAATGTAAGTAGTTGTGTTTGTGCCACTGGAATGGATCACAGAGTATAACAGCACCTTGTACATTTGAAAAGGAAAATCATTTTGGAAATAACTTGCAAATTGCATTAGAACAATACAAGTTAAAGGTTTAAGTAAATGTGGTTATAGTTGATCAGTTCTGTTTTTCAGGAAGGAGCTACTTGGCTCTTGGAACTTGTCAGGACTGAAGCATGTGAACAAACTGATGAGCAGGAGGAGTTTTGGCAGTGGGGGTGGTGTTAAGAAAAAATGTTTTAAAGCCTCTTGGTGTATGTGCACTGTGGCTGTTTCCTAATCATGTAACATTTTGCTCTCTGTAGTACTCTGTCTGTTATTTGTATCACGGGGTAATCCTGTCCTGTGTTCTACAGATTTCATTTACAAACCTCGTGTCCGTAGACGAGAGGCTTGTCTATAAACCACACCCTCATGAACCACACAAGTGAGTACCTCCCTGCTCCGAGATTGCCCACAACTATTAGACTTTGCTTTGAAAATTTCCATGGTTTCCCTTGATCAGAAGATGAGGTTTACATGGCCTCTGTTACAGTAAATTGTATAAACAGGACTAAATGGACTGTCACTTCCTCCAGTCACGTTGGTTCTGCAGAGTCACTGGGAGACTTTGGGTCATGCTGTGCTGGAGTCCAGCTCAGCTTTTCAGGGAGTGTCCTGTCTGTAACTGAGTTCATGTACATCTGCAGTTTTCAGCCCCTTGTTTCTGATCTCTTCGTTAGCCTGAGCACAGATCTGCACTAGAAAGCACATTTATGTGCCTTTAGCCTCTGATTTTGGAGGTTTGTGTTTTGGTAGTTGCTTGGGGTTTTTAAGGCGACTTAGAGCTTAGTCTGTACTGCTGGAGGTGGTGATACTTCTGAAGGATCATTGTAGGGATTCTAACATAGGAGTTTTTTTCTGTCATGAGAGTCAGAAATGTTCAATCCCTGTTGTTGAAGGGGATGTTTTAGTACTGTTATCCCAGTATACAGTAACTCCAAATCTGCTGTTTCCACTCTTAACATCCTGCTGCTAAAGATGGAGATGGCCAAGAGCCACAAAGGGAACCTTGCACTTGGCGGGCACTCTTGGGCTTTATAAATAGAAGGATAAAGCAGTTACACAGTGTGGAAGTGGGTTGTGCTTCTGGGGCAAGAAGTTCTGTGTTATACAGCAAAGCCGATGAGGGAATGTACTTGTAGGGGAGGAGGGAGTTTCTTAAACTGCTCAGAGTAATTCAGTTTCCTGCTTTCTGTTTCAGAACCATTCTGACACAAGAAGCAATAATATCTGTAAAAGGTGTCAGTCTCAGCAGTTATCTAGAAGGGCTAATGGCAAACACAATTTCTTCCAATGCTAAAAAAGTAAGTATGGCCTTTGTGTAAAATGTGTCGTCATTGGCTAAATGTCAAAGGGAATAAAGATCTCTATTTTACTTTTTGGCTTTGTTAGCAATCTTAGAAAGGGGCCACAGTTCTGCTGCCTTTACTGTAGAGACTGAATGCTCAGCATGCTGAACTTCCTCTTCTTTTTCCTCTTGTGAATGGAGATAATAAATTGTTATTGGCAAAGGTCTCTGAATCTTCACTGGAGAAAACGTCTCTGCTCACTCAACAGTGTGACACTGTCATTCTTTTGCTGCTCTCTTGATGCCATCCATTCATTTTTGCTGTCAAAAAAGGATCTATGTTCAGAGAGATCTGAAATAGTTATGTGGGAGCAATGAAACAGTATTTTAGTTAAGAGTCTGTCCTCTGGCAATCCAAAGATATCTTGAGTTCAGCCTCCAGAACGATAAAGGAGTCTGGATAAAAAGTCTTTTGTGGATCATAATGTGAGAACTGCTGATATAAGGAATTGTTTTCATGAAACATAAGGCAGAACATGTTCCAGCAGTACTCCAGTTATTGAAATAATAAGTATCAGAGGCATGTATTTGTGTTCCTTCATCTTTCAACTACTGCATCTTTAGTCATTTTCAGTAAGAATTTAACTGATTTACTTATTTACTAAGATTTACAGACTGATAAATTTTTCTTTAACTGTAGGGCCGAGAAGCATTGGAATGGGTAATTAAAAGACTGAATGCTGAACTTGAAGAGTTTGCAGCTTCAGCAAGAGGAACCATGAGGAATTCGATGGCAGCAGCAGCGTTTGTAGAGAAATGATGATAGTTCTTAGATCTGTATCACTAACGAGGCTTAACGACCTGCAGCTTCTCTCCAGGCCTAAATACATGTATCCTTTGTTATTTAAAGGATGTGTGTATTAGGCATGTTATAAATTTAATTTGGAGAAAAGCTGAATTCTTACCAAGGCTCAAAGGCTGTTTAATATATTGGGTCAGCTGGACCGAATTGCGATTGCAGATGAAGTAATTTTCAAGTGTAGTTCCTGTTTTTACATGAACACTAACTTATAATGTTTGCAGATATGAAATAGTCTCATTTAGTGGTGAGGCTGCATATGGTGGAGGACACTGGCATGTTAGGCTAACTTTTTTTTTTGTGTGACTTGTGGACTACCTCTTTTGGGACCAAGCCCAAAATTAAGCAGAATGGTTGTTCCAGCATTGTTCTTTGTGTTGATTTTTGACAGTTGTATAATACAACTTGGTTTAACAGAAAGCTTATTACTTGATGCTTGAAATATAAAAGAATGTACAAAATATTTTTTGATAAGCTTTTTAACTTGACTGGTTGAACTAACACGGTACTCAAATTGTTTTTCAGTCACTCTAGGTAAAACATCAAAGTGTCTCTTACCTACCTACCAAGACCTAAATCCTGCTCCTAAATGTGACATTAACGAGCTGGGCATGCAGTACCTTAAAATCAGATTTTATCTTAAACTTCTACAATAAGTATCTCCATTTCTAAAAGCCCATTGCATAAAGGTACAATAAGCATAGAGCCTTAAAATCTTGTAAGCTGCTACAACAGTAGGTGTTCACTTCAAAGAAGCAGTTAAAGACTATAAAATCTTTGTGAAGGTGGCTAAGGAGATACCTAACGTAAGAGGAAGTAGTATTTCACAATATACTCATTAACTTGATCATGTTCCAGAAATAACCTGCTCATCCACTGGATATCGTGTTGTCCTTCACATTACCCAGTGTTCTAAGTTCCAGATCCCTTTACCCTTTGAACTGATTTGCTCACAGTACAAGCCCCTTTGTATTCTCAAGGGTTTCACTTGCTGTTCTCCAGTCTCTGTTTCCTGGTACTCATTGTAGGTTCTTGGTACTGTCACCAGTCATTCTCTGCGGGAACTTAAAGGTCAGCCCTTGGCAGCTCCCACGGTGTGCCAGTCTGCCAGTCCTGGGGACCTCCCAGGGACTCTGTCCCTCGAGGCTCCTTCAGCGTCAGCAGAAAAATGCAAAGGCACAGCCCAGAAGTAGCTGGTGGTGGTATTTTGGTGCCCAAGGCTTTTCCTGGAATTTTGATTCTAAGCTTACAAGTGATTTCAAGACTCTCTTAGTCTTTAGGAACTGTAATGTCACCTGGCCCAGCATATTTGATTTTGCATGCCATTTCCGTTATATCAAATTGCCTATTAAGTAGTGTCTGCTATATAGAGAACCAGAGCTTATTTTAACTGCTAAACAAACGAGAACACTTCTGTAAGGTTTGGGTTGGGGGAAGAAAACAGGAATATAGATATATAACTTTTAAAAATTAACTATTCTAAATATTTTTCTAAACAGAAATGGTTTGAGACTACCTTACTAATTGAAATCAATGAGATTTGCCATACTTTTACAGGAGATTATTACAACTAAAATAACATTTCAATTTTAAAAGTGTATGTGAAACTTCTGCAAAACTGTACCATCATTTCTGATAAAAATGCTTAGCTTGAAACTCATTTTTTATGTTTGCTCAGCCATTAGCATCATTTGATATTCTAAAGTCAGTTTTTCATTTCCAAATTTTTCTGCACTAAGGACTGCGTAGTAGAACTCACAGTTTGGCATTGCACTGAAAAAACCCTTACTTACTGTTTAATTTTTTCAGGCATTCAACAACTTCTTGAAAGATAATTTTCTTTCTTCTATTTTATTTATATGCCTGCATTCTCATTCTGTCAAAGTATGGCTTTCTGTATGTGGCGCTTTTTAAATAAAATTTTGTTTCAATTCTGGCTAATTCCTGAAACTTTCTGGTCTGTTTGTGTTTTAGAATTATGAGGTGAGTAATCTAAAATGAGAGGGTGAAGAAGTACCCTGGAGTGAGTGGCTTCTTTTATTGCATATCCTAAAATGCACATTCACAGCTGCTGTGGTCTTTTTTACTTCTGAATAACTCTGCTTTTCTGCAAATCTGGCTTTAACTAGCAACCAGATTTCCCAGTTGGCTGTGGAGAATCCATCCTGGGGAAAGATTGTCGGTCTGCTTGGGCTGAGGTTTGTGTTCAGATTCACCGCAGTGAACGCGGGTTGCTGTGGGTGAACGCAGCACGCCGTGTGAGAGGGGCAGTGCAGAGGAGCTCTAGGATCTGGTGGAGGTGGGGAACAGAAAGCAGCTACAGCTGGAGGGACAGAACTGAGGGGCCAGGAGGAAAGAAGAATTTTAAAAAAGGGGAAGGGACACAGGAAGTGGAGGGGCAGAGGTGGGGGAATGTGATGTGAACAAATCAGTGCTGTGGACTCGGACGGATCCCTGCCCACCAATGGGTGCCAGCACCTGTTCAGCCATACAGTAGTGAGCTACAGGTGTCAGCCAGGGGTTTGCTTTGGAAAAAAAAACCAGAAAAATTTTAACCACCATTTCCTACAACATTGCTGATCTGTCTCTTGTGGTCTGTACTTGCATTTATATTTCCAATAAATGTCATACAGAGTAAACATAAGCAGCCACTGTCTGGTAACTGCAGCATTTCCAGTCCCCTGGCCCTGACAGAGCTTTGGTTCAAAGGGAAGGCCAGAAACCTGCTGAGGTTCACATTTATGGAAGAACTGAAGAGTGCTGATAAAGAGCTTGTGTGGAAGCAGTGAGTCATTTTAGAATCCTGCCATTGCTTAAGGTGGAGGTTGTTCTTTCACTTGGACAGGACCTGTTAATTTCTATCGTAAATAACTTGATAGGTTTGCTTTATGTGTTGCTGTAGAACTGAATTATTCTACAGGTAAAGCTACATGTTACAACCACGCTGAACTAATTGCTTACCTTAGGAGGACCACAAGCACCAGCTGTGGACAAAATATCTTACATCGTCATGCTATTTTGTTATAATCACATTTAAAAAGTAACACAAGTTGTTAAACACCCGAAAAGAGGAAGTAATCCACAAGATTTTTAAAACTTGAGTGTACCTGAATTCTGCTCTGCAGATCCTGGGTCTCTCCACAGGCTATTTATGCCAGATTTTGTAGAATGGACAGCTGAGACTTGGATGACACTGCAAAATTATTTGTACTTTGAATCCAGGTGTCCAAAAGTTGAAAATTAATGTCTTCATCTGCTTCATGAAGTAACCTTCAAAATACTGTGCTGTAATAGGAAACAGCACAGAACTGTACCTTTCTCTTGAGATCAGAGCTGATTTCAGTGAGGTTTTTGCTGGCACTCCGTGCAGTGCTGTGCTTAGACAGGAGATTTAGCAGAAGATGACCTGTATTGTCATCAGCATGGCATCATTTCCAGTGGCTGTGGAGCAGATTAGGGTCAGCAGCAGAGGGAACAGCAGAGCTTTACCAGCACAGCCCAGTATGGCTTACCCAGGCAGAGAAAGGAGGTAAATCCACAGCTATCCAAGGTAGGAAACATTATTACTGACCTCTACTTTTTATACAATGGTAACCATAATTCCATGTTTCTTGACAGTGTTATTTCATAGGAAAAAGTGCAATAACTTTATTATTTTAAATTAAGACAGAAAGAACTCAGTGAAGAGATGATGGAATTTATAGCCTGTTGGACACCGGCTTTTTATTGTATTGTAATTTGCCTTTTTTTTTTTTAAGTATTTGTTCTTCCCTGTAAAATACACTTGAGACACCTTTGAGATTAAAGATAGCCACAAAATGATAGTGGCTTTAGATAGCAAAGGATTTTTAATGGATTAATTACTTTTGTAATTCATTAAGAATACAGGGCAGCAACCAAACTTGTAATTTCATCATAAATTATGCATGTTTGGAAAAATTCATTTGTTTTGCCTGTTGATCTACAAACATTGTACTCTTGAAAGAATTGCAACCATGTTGCAACAGCTCTAAAATTACAGAAGCATTATCTATAAATGTTAAATATATTCAAGAACTTTTGGGGGTCTCATCATTGGTATATAAGCAGCTGGCTTTTTAGCGTGGCAGTTTTTGCATTGTGCTAAATCCCCACGATTTTAATGTTTGCATAGTAAGACACCATTCAGCTTCAGTGGCCATTCAGCAGACACCTGCTCCAGTTAAGAGGTGACCTGGGTGGGAGTTGCACCCGTGGTGATTATGTTAAATCCATTACACTCTCATCTGGACATGGCTTGTGTAAGAACAGGGGCAAAGCTGAGCTGTGTTCACCTGAGAAGCTGCAGCCTCCTGTCTCTTGCACTTTCTTGGTCAGTAAAATGTGGTAGTGATGAGCAAAGAGCTTTTTGTGCCTTCCTGTGCCTGTCTGGAGAGGCACCCGCAGGTCTGAGTGCTCTGTGCTTTGCAGCACAGTCTGGAGACAAGAGAAGGCAGCTGTGGATCAGCCTTTTGATCTGCTCACACTATAATTAGAGGCACCTTTTTGAACTGAAATTTAAGCTGTTCTGTTCCCTTTTTAATCAAGTCCGCCTTCTATCACAACTTCTTTTTAGGATATTTTTATTAAACAATTCAAACTAGCCACAAATGCTTTTTAAATTATTATTATTATTATTATTACTACACAGGTTTTATGTCCAGAGGTATAAAATAAAGGTAACAAAATAAGACCTCTTTTTATCTGAATAACAATTAGAACTGCTGAAATGTGTATTTCTCAGACACAGAATCACTTTAGCACATTGCTAGCTTCCAACAACAAATCCTGCACATGCTACACAGGAAAATAAACCTGGCTGAACAAGGAGAGACATGACAGGAGAGAAAACTGTCTGCAACTGTACGTGTGGTTCTGTACTGGTGCCCTGGAAAGGCACAATGTTCTCAATAGTTCTGTGAGCTCCTGTCACTGGAGCTTTTCTGCACCAAAAGAGAAACTACTAAGAGACCAAGCACACAGTTTGAATCACTGTTTCCAAAAAAATATTTTTTGGAGTCATGCTGTCTTTTTGTTTTGGTGTGATAATAGATCTTTAGTTCAAAATACTCCTGATTTAACACCCATCATGTTGGGGATTTATTTGGCTTTTCAGTGTCATCTCTTCAACCTACCTGGACCTACTCGGTCTCACTTTTTTGGCCTCCCTGGACCCCTCCAGTGTCAAGACTTCAGCCTCCTTGGAACTCTTTAAAATCCCCTTTTCAGATTCATTGGATTTATCCAGTCTGAGCTCTTCATCCTCTGTGGAGTTCTCCAGTCTCACTTCTTCATCCTCTCTGGACCTTTCAAGTCTCACATCTTCAGCCTCCTCAGACTTCTCCAGTACCTCCTCTTCAATTTCCTTAGAGCTCTCCAGTCTCACCTCTTCAGATTCCTGGGAGCGCTCCAGTTTCTCCTCTTCGGTTTCACTGGACCTATCAAGTCTCACTTCATCAGGCTCTCTGGATCAGTCTGGCGACAGTTCTTCAATCTCTTTAGATCTCTCAAGTGTCACGTCTCTATCCACTGATTTCTCCAGCTCTACTTCTTCACTCTCTCTAGACCTCTCCAGTCTCAATTCTTCATCTTCCACAGATGTTTCCAGTCACACCTCCTCAGCTTCCCTGGACTTTTCCTGTACAATCCCTCCATCCTCACCAGGTGTCTCTGAGTACAGCTCCTCCACCTCTTCAGAATCTCTAGACCTCACTGATTTTAACTATTTCATGTTTCAGCGCTCCTCTGGATTATCTGCATCGACTCCTGAGGATGTTTCCAATCTCATCTCTACACCTTTTCTGGATGTCTCCAACCTCACCTTTCAGGATGCTTCTTCCCTCACTTCCTCAGTTTCTTTGGACATGTCTAACCTCACGTCCTTAGTTCCCCCAGACCTCTCCACGCTCACATTTCTGGATGTTGCTAATCGCACCGCAGCGGCTTCTCTCGATCTCTGCATCTGACCCTCCTAACTCACCCCTTCTCCCTGCAACCCCTCTCTGTCCTTCTAAACTCCTCTCCTTTATCTGCTCTCTCCTATGTTCTCTCTCTGAAAATTCTTACCTGAGGAAAGTTCAGGGCTTTACAAAATATCTCCAGGCATCTGAGCTGGGCATGAAAACAGGTCATACAAATCTATAAAGGTGCCTTGTAACAGCTGCATAAACATCAATATTTATCCTGGAATTTTTGTAGAGCACAGTTTCTGTCCCTGATTGATATCCACTCTGCCTCAGCATGGTTGGTACCTCTCCCAAAGGTTTAGCGTTTTTATTTCATGCTGAATTTATGTCTGTCAAGACCAACTAATAGTAAATAGAGCTAAACGTGCAAATAATTGCATCCAAGGTGTGTATGTCTGTTATGGATTTAAATCTCAGTTAATTCCACAGAATTGCAGGCAGAGGCATTTCACAGGGAGGTACAGAGAGAGAAGATGTGGTGGGAAAAGAAAATTGTGGAGCAAAAAACAGGTGAGAAATGGGTTAGGGAGAGGAATCAGAGAAGCTGTGGGGCAGGAATAGAGGAGCACATAGCTGGAAAAAAAAGTCCAACCCTACTGGCATGATTTTTCTCTGCCATATGTGGCCTGGGCTGCCCATGAGGCTTAAAATAATCCTATTGCTAATTATTTTACCTATCAAGTCATCAGATGTTATCATTAAAGAAGCATCTGCATGTAACATCCCCTTTCTCAATGTATGTAAGTACTGCAGTTATTGTCTTGCATCAAATATTCTGCTTAGGTAGCACAGAGGGGCTTCCCAAAATCTTTGGCGCTGTCTTGTATCTTTTTGTTATCATTGTTATGATTGGGGCTTCGAAAACAAATATGTTTCCTTTCAGTATCATAACACTGGCACCTTTCTGTGCTAAATGTGCAGAAACATGTCTGTCACAACAAATATTTTTAAATTTATTTCATTTTTGCAAATTCCAAAGCTTTGCTCCAATATGCTACGTCTGTCACAAAATTAGAATATGTTTCATGCAAAAATAAACAAATGCAAGAATTGTTTTCTGCCTCATTTACAATAATTATTTCTTTAAAATTAAGTAGGAACAATTGCAATATATGGGTTTAAGAAATTAACCCAAAATTTTATAGAAGCAGAGTTGTTTAACAGATAAAAAAGAAAAACCAGATCACTGGTCCAGATCTTACTGTTGTATGCTGGAGACAGACTGATAAATCTGGTGAACAGTTGTTCTTTTTGTTTTGGTGACTCTTCCCTGACATTACCATGTGGATTGTTAATTGCAATGGTTCTGGACTAAATGAGATCTCTAATAAAGCTGAAAATTACTCTGTGCTTTAAAAATGGTTTGACTTTGGATGGAAGGATGTAAGAGAACAAGACAAAAGCGCAAGGATTTGTTAAAAACCCAGTATTTAATCTCCTTAAATATTTTGTCTTAATTATTTAAATGAACATTAGATTAGGACCACATTGCTTCCATATCAAAGATGATTTGAGTCTTCTAGTTACTTTTTGCTTATTATATGTAGGAAATTGACTATTTTTCCATTGTGTTGATAGCTTCTAGTTTGCTATGTTGTCTTTTATGGGTTTGTTTAGAGCAAATGATTGAATTTCAGGTGTTTGTATCCACAGTCTTACATCCAAAGGAACCCCATGGCAAGGCACCGTGTCCGATGGGACAGAACTGTCACAGCTTGGCCACACACAGATCAAGTCCAGAATGAAGACAGTCTGTTTTAAAAAAATCACTGGTTCCACATGCTTGTAAAACAGTTTTTTCTTTAGTGCCTTATCTAGAAAAAAAAAAAGAAGTGATGGCACAGAGGGGTTAGAACAGACTTAGGTGCAAAAACCACGTTTTTAACCACTTGCTCGCATTCTTAGATTACAGCAGGACTATTGAGGAATGCGTTAATGTGTAACTAAGACAAATGCCCTACAACTAGCCATGAGCCTCATAGGGAACTTGGCCTTTAATTTATGCTCTTTACGTAACTGACGTGTAGTGAGTGTGTTCCCAGCGAATTACCAGCTCTGAAGCACTGAACGGACACAGACACTCTCGCTGTGGTTTTGACAGCGAGGCAGGCCCCGACGGGCACAGGAGGAGGCGCAGCCGGGACCGTCCCACCCCGGGAAGGGCACACACCTCTCCCGAACGCCTCGGGCCCGCAGCACCGGCGGGCAGAGCTCGGGGCCGCCATGGCCCCGCTCACCGCCCCTCACGGCCGCGGGGCCGCCCGGGCCGAGGGGAAGGGGCGGGGCGAGCCCGGCCAGCGTCGGGCGGAAAGGGCGGGAGCCGCGCGCGGGAGCGGAGCCCTCTGATTGGCCGCTGCCGGAGGCGCGCGCCCGCGAACGGCGGCGCGCGTGAGCAGTTCCCGGCCGCTGATTGGCCGGCGGGCACGTCCCCAGCGGCGCGCGCTGACCTTGCCGCGCGGAGCCGCAGCCATGGTGGCGTATTGGCGACAGGCCGGGCTCAGGTACCGCTGTCGCGACAGCCCCGCGACAGGGCGGGGGGGAGGGCCTGGCCGGGAGGCGCTGTCAGGGAGCGCCTGGCGGGGTCACAGCGGTGCGGGGGGAACGCGGCTTTGGGGCCGGGGGAGGCGGCTCTGGGGCCGGGCCCGGGTCTCACCGCCCTCTGTCCCCCCGGCCGCAGCTACATCCGGTACTCGCAGATCTGCGCCCAGGCCGTGCGGGCCGCCATGAAGCCGCAGTACAAAGCGGAGGCGGAGAGGGCGGCGGTGGCCACGGTGAAAACAGTGAAACCCAAAAAGGAGTGAAATGTAAGTGGGTGCGGTGGGCCGGGTGCGTGGCTGGAGCTCTGTAGTGCAAGAGTGGAGTTAGCGACGGTCTGTAACTGCTGAGTCCATTAATCCCCAATATCTGGAGATAATCGGCTCCATTTCCAGGCATAGGAGTGGAGAGGTTTGCGGTTGGTGTGCGGCGAATGTGCGCAGGTGTCTGTGACCTGATTGCGTGTGAGATGGGAAACGGCCTAATCTCATTAGTGCAGTGACATGTACTGCCAAGCCCTGCACTGAACCACTTGGGCTTTGGTCAGACTTTTTATGGGCTTACACAGAACGGCTGGGGCTCTGTAGTGATGCTCACAGGTTTCTCTGTGATATTCACATGTTTCATACTTGCTAAAACAGCAGACAGTGTCTCTGAACTGCTCCTTCCCCTGGTCAGCAAACTCGTTGTATGGGTTATCTGCTCTCTGTGAGACAGATGCTGCTTGTACCTTCATTTGTGGCATTGCATACATCACAAGCAGCTGAAATGTTTTCTGTTCTGGATAGAACAGCTTCTATTCCTGATCTGAGATTAAATATTACTACCTTTTGTTTGAAGTGTATATTGTACACATTCGTGAATCGAATAACTTGTATTTTTAATCTCTTGTAGGAGCTGATCTGTGGTAAATAACAGCAAACTGCAAAGCTGTAGGCAAGCTCAAGACTGCAATGTAATGTCATCACATGAACTGTAGAACTTGCCTCTGTATGTAAATTGGCATGCTAATAAATGTAATTTCTGAATGTGTGGAAAGTGTTGTTCCTCTTGAAACAAAGTTTCTGTTCTGCAGAGACATTTACTTTTCAGTTCTGTTAAAATAAAAGACTGCTTTTAGCACAGTCAGTAGCAACGTTCTTTATTTTTAAGCCAAATCTCTTTTTGGGTTTTATGCTGATATTTCAGGTACATAAAAGTGATTTAATTGTTGTTTAAAACTTTTCTGCCTACTACATTTTAAAGATTAGTTTGGAAAAAAATCGTGGCTAAAATCTGTATCAGCAGAGAATATGGCATATAATTTTGAAAACTGGAAGCATGGTATTATGCCATGGATGTGCTGCTGGGGATCTAATCTCCAAATCTGTCTGAGACACTGAGCAGTGAATTGGGAATTGGGAGACCTGGTGTCATGTAGGAGGTGGGGAAGGAGACACTGGAATCTGTGAATTGTTTATCCTCATTGACACTTTGTCACAACAGGGAGGGAGAGGGACACACCTTCCCTGGGAAGCAGGGATGGAGGGTGACACTTCCCTCGGCTGGGAGGCAAAGATGTACTTCAAGCTGTTTTGGGAGAAATATTTGCATTTTCCTGCCGCTGTGTGTCCTCTCAGCAGGGATGGCATTGTCCCACTGCACAGGAGAATTGGCTTCAGGTTCCTTCACCAAGGCTGAACTCAAACATGAGGCGTTACTTTCTTCAGAGTGCAACAAACCTTTTCATGTAAGAGTATAATTAATGTAATTCAAAATTAGTTCTTGCAAGAAAAAAATACAGGTTTTTGTCTATCAAATGCTTCAAGTATAGAACTTTCATAGAATGGTATATAATCTTTATTTAAAAGAAGATTATAAATACATTGTTAAAGTAGGCAGCTGTGATAGCAAGAATTTTTTGTCACTGAAGTCAAAATACGGTTTTGTTTTAGTGACTTCCATGGAATTTATATTAACAAGCTGCAAACCATTCTATGTCATTTTTTCAGTGTTACTGAATGTAAGGACAAAAAATTTACAGTAGTTAGTACCTAGGAAAAAAATATACCACACCAAAACTTTTACACAATGTCACAACTTAGTGTGCTAATGTAACTCAACCTGTAGTTAGAAATAGAAACAAACCACACCATGATAATGAATACAAGCTCTGCAATAATATAAGCCAGCAATGTGATAGAAGAATTAAAGTACTTAAAATAAGAATGTGCATATTCAGTCATTTGCCCCCTCTTGTTTCTGCAGATCTACATCAGTCTGTGGAGTGATAACAGAAGAGTCACTGCCCATGCAGGCCTTGCAGCTGTGGACATGTTCCTAAAACAGTAACAAGTTCACAATCAACAGGGGCTGTGTTTACCTAAGAATAAATAAATGTGATGAGCTGACAGCTTATTTTACTATTGCTTATGATCCTAATCTATATACACAGGCACAGTGGCTGTATAGTACATTCAGTATCTGGTGATTATATTCTGAAAGTGAATCCATTTACAGGAAAGGCTGGTATGGGATAACTTGTCTTCATAGATCGGTTTTGGGAAAGATTCAGTGTCAACAGTTGTTTAAGACAGTAAAGCAGAGCTGCTGTTAATTTCAAAAGCTTTGTGTTGTACTATCAGATACACTTGGCCAAATGCAGGGGAAAAGTTCTGAAGAAATGTGTTATTTTGGGTATGCAGATGATGGCTATTGCTTTGTCTTTAGTGAATGTGAGCAGGCTCAATCAGAGAATATTTTGATACTTTTTACTCTGCTTCCTTTTCTGGGCTGGCTTCCGCTTCCACTTCTACCTCTTCGAATTCCTCCACATCTGCAGTGGCATCCTGGTACTGTTGGTACTCGGACACGAGGTCATTGGTGTTACCTTCTGCTTCAGAAAACTCCATCTCATCCATGCCTTCCCCTGTGTACCAGTGGAGAAACGCTTTCCTCCTGAACATGGCCGAGAACTGTTGGGACACCCTGATGAAGAGCTCCTGGATGGCCGTGTTATTGCCAATAAAAGTGGCTGCCATCTTCAGCCCTCGTGGTGGGATATCACACACTGCCACTTTGACGTTGTTAGGGATCCACTCCACAAAGTAGGAGCTGTTCTTGGTCTGGACAGACAGCAGCTGCTCGTCCACTTCCCTGGTGGACATCCTGCCCCTGAAGATGCAGGCGACGGTGAGGTAGCGCCCGCGGCGGGGGTCGCAGGCTGCCATCATGTTCCGAGCGTCGAACATCTGCTGGGTGAGCTCTGGCACGGTCAGGGCCCGGTACTGCTGGCTGCCCCGAGCTGTCAGCGGGGCAAAGCCCGGCATGAAGAAGTGCAGGCGAGGAAAGGGCACCATGTTGACAGCCAGCTTCCGCAGATCCGCGTTCAGCTGGCCCGGGAAACGCAGCGAGGTGGTGACGCCGCTCATCGTTAGGGACACCAAGTGGTTGAGGTCCCCGTAGGTGGGATTGGTGAGCTTTAAAGTCCTGAAGCATATATCATACAGAGCTTCGTTGTCAATGCAAAAGGTTTCATCGGTGTTCTCTATCAGCTGGTGGATGGAGAGGATGGCGTTGTACGGCTCCACCACCGTGTCGGATACCTTGGGTGAGGGCACAACGCTGAAGGTGTTCATGATCCTGTCGGGATATTCCTCCCTGATCTTGTTGATGAGGAGCGTGCCCATACCTGAGCCTGTGCCACCTCCAAGGGAATGGATGAGCTGGAATCCCTGAAGGCAGTCACAGCTCTCACACTCATTCCTGACCACATCCATGACGTTTTCAATCAGTTCAGCACCTTCTGTGTAGTGGCCCTTGGCCCAGTTGTTGCCAGCACCTGAATTACCTGTGAACAGAATTACAGAACAGCCACAAAGTTAACAACAGAACTTTTAAAGGAGTTCCACAGCCCTATTGGGACGGTTGTCTCCAGTCAGTTTGCTGGCAGTGTGCTGTACATACCATGGATAAAGTTGTCAGGTCGAAAGAGGGGGCCGATTTTGCTGGACCGGACACTGTCCATCGTCCCAGGCTCCAGGTCCACCAGGATGGAACGGGGCACGAATTTCTGGGCTGGAACAAAACAAAATGAATGTAAATAATTACTGCTGGAGGTCCAAGAGACAGGCTTACAATCCACTCTGGAAAGTCCAATCCATCTAGAGTGGTTTAAGCTTTTTGTGGGTTTTTTAATTACTTATTTTACCCTTCCTGTTGGCTCTGCTGAGCACTTACAATAAGCCTCATTGAAGTACACATTAATTCTCTCCAGCTGCAGAGGTGAATCCCCACGGTAGTTCCCAGTGATGTCAATCCCGTGTTCCTCACCAAGCACCTCCCAGAACTGCAAAAGGAAAGAGGTACGACACACTGAGAATGATTTATTTATTTTCAGCACAACATGTTCAGCACCAGCTCTGGGAACTGTGCCTGAAGCAGGGGATGCTTCGCCATTTATTTGCCAGATCAGAACAGGGATCCTTCTCTACCCCTCCCAAATAAATCTGAGGGAAAAGTTTAGCAGACCATTTATGCTTCTTAGCTATGACCCATGCACTAATAGGTGGAGGCCCTCAATTTGTTCTCTTTGTAGTAAAAGAAAATTTATATTAGCTTAAAAGTTTCAGTAACACTTACTAGTTGGAATGAGCTTAACAAAAAGGTTGTGAGGGCGTGGATTAGGGAGAGTTGCTTTGAGTCCTGTCATGTACAAGTGGGACCATGGCACAACAAAGCCGGCACAGGCGAATTTGTACGTGAGCAAGGCTTTCCACAAACAGCTGCTGGTCCTAAAAGTCCTATCTTGACACTCACATGGATGTGCTCTTGTGCTGGGCTCTTATCTGGGCAGCAGCCACAGCAGTGTTCATGCAGATACACCCACCCGCTGTAATGACCAGGCTATTCTAATATTAAAGGTCTCCTGGGTTAGCATCCAGTCCCATTTTGAGTGTGCAAATACACCACTGCCAAGGTGGGCATGTTCCACGCTTCATGTTCCATTAAAAGGAATCAAGGTGAGATTTGTGGGAGAAAGAAAAGGAGAAAGATCACAACAGAGCAATCCCTCAACTATCCCATGTCTTAAAAGAAAGATCTCCCAGCCCAAACCAGATAATTTTTGGACAACTTCCCACTTATCAATTAAAAAAAAAAAAAGATGGACATCACACAGCATAAAGTAATTGAGGTTTTCTTATTTTTTTACTCCTAGCCCAGAAAGTCACTAATAGTGACTACTGTCTATGTCACAGCATGTCAGTGTTTGAGCTACACAAAAATACTCCAAATGACACCTGTCTCTCACAGGAGGCCAGTGACACTTTGTGTCACTCTAACACAGGTTATGCTGTTGATTAATAAGATCCTATATGATCTTTAAAGGCCCTTCCAACCCAAACCATTGTATGATTCTGTGATATTTAAGAATAAAATGTGGCAGAGCTGCTGCTGCATGGCTGAACTAAAGTACCAGCAACACAATTTCACAGCCCTGGAATTACTGGCTCCGTCACTTGCCCCAGGATTTTGCAGAGTATATGAGTTCCCCCTGGGAATAGGAGTCCCAGCAGGAACGCTCTGGAGCACTTGTAATCACTGTGCCATGGCTATTGCAAATGAACATTAAACTTTGCATGAGGAGCAAATCCAGCTTTTGCCTTTCATACCAAAATACTCAAGTTTCCTGCTGACATACCATGCTTCCCACCATAGAGTTCCAAGTTAATTGTCCCCCCACAGAAGTCCCCATCCACTGATGATGTGTGACCTGCTACCTCTGATCTCCTACTAATGATCAGTGTTGGAAAGAGACCTTACCTTGGATCCGATTTGGTTCCCACACTGGCCGATCTGCAGGTGCACAATTTCACGCATTTTGTGTGGCTCCGACCTGCTGGCGGCTCCAACCTCGCCCAGGCTCCGCAGCTGCAGTCCCCAGGACAAGCCCTCTGCCTGCTGCTCTATCAGCTGCAGCCAGCACAGCCCGGCCCCAGGGGCCCTTTTATACCCGAGGGACTGTCACTCAGCCAGCCAGGGGAGTAGCCAGCCTCAGGCACTGCACCGGGAGCCAAGGGCTTCTACTGCCTGGGTGCAGGTACAGCAGCACAGGTGTATCACTGAGTGCCTTGGAAAGCAGCATTGTCACATGCAGCCCCTCACAACTGATTCCAGTTCCCTGTGCAGCAGTGTGATGCATGAATATATGTGCATATTCTTGTTGTGTTTCATTACTTTGTATTATATGTAATATATATACAAATATATGTGTATATGTAGAGATTATAGCCCAAAGTGTGTGATCTTAATTTATTAAGCACATGTGCTTCTGCCACATAATTTAAATTTTAGCATCATATGAGTCATAGAGGGCAACACCCATAATAAAAACAGTAACAACTTGTGAGCAGTAGCCTCCTATAATCACAACGTTCAGTGCATTGCAAGGCAAACTCCAGTTCACTAACAAGCACCATTCCCAGTGTCTGACTGCATGAAGGAGTGGCACAGGAGCAGTAACAAAATAGACTTTTTAACACGTAAATATAATACTGCACTCTCAGTGATGCATGGTCCTTAAACAGTTATAAGAATCCATCATTTTTTAGCTGAAATTTAAATTAACTTGTGACTAACTTGCACAGATGCTCTTTCTCTCCCTCGCTTTCTCTCTCTTCATTTCCCGACATTAAGAAATACAGCATTTCTAATATTTCTTAATTTCTTATATCTCAGATGTACTTCAGGAAAATGCTAGAGGCGAAAACCCCGTTCCACTGAAGTTCTCTGAAGCGAACTGTTTCACTGAGTGAAACATCTCACTATGTTAAAGGAAACGATGTGAGGCAGAACAAAACACAGCCCAGTCATGTTTGGCTGCTGATAACCAGGACCAGTATCACTGAGCAGCAGAAACCCAGGATGGACTGAATTCTGGAGGCCTAGAGCAGTTTCATTACATGTCAAATGACTGTCACTGCCTTGCAAGTGTTCCTTTTAAGGGTGGGGAAAGGAACTATAATTAGGAAAGCATTAAATTATTTAATGCTTAAATTATTTAGCATAAAATGGGGACAGTGGAAGGACTTGACTCGCTGAATGTAACTACCACTTTATGGGTTGCTAGAGATAAGGGATTTCTGAGCTTCCATATGGTTCCAGAAGAAAAATCAGCTTATTCCAGGCTTCCCCTCCACTCGATGACTTCCACTTCTCCCACCAGCCAATGAAGGAACAGACAACTGCTCCTAACACAGAGTTCAGCGCCAGAAGTGCATTGCAAAGGAGTAGAGAGCAAACATCCTGTCATCCTCTGCCGTGCTATGAGCACACTCAGTAGGGAGCAACAAAAGGAAGACTTTAAATTCAGGTAGATTCATTTTGTTTCCTTAAAATACAATCATTTTATCATTTTCCAAAAGATAAGTATCCTCTAAGCCATTCGGTTTACCCAGCAAGACATGCAAAACATTCTGTTCTGTTGCCACATTGTCAGTATTTCCCACAATGGCTTTGGATATCTTCTACAATTCCCTAAGAAAATTCTGAAAAGGATTTTTTGCCATGTACTTTAAAAGCAAATCTCATTTTATTTATGCACATTTCATACTTGTTTTCTCCTTAGCTAAGAGCAGTAATGCACATCTGAGTTGTATATTCAGTTGCTGCATTCTGAATGGGAGCTGCCTTGATGCAATGTCAGCAGAGAGCTGCTGACACTAAGTAAATACTATTTAAAATATGCAATGTATTCACGATAGACACATCTTAGGAAGAGGCCGAAGGTGCTAATTCACGGCCCAAAAAATCTGACAAAATAATTTCAGCAATAAATATATTTGCTGAGCAAATCTCACAAGGAAAGGGGGAAAAGGGAAGTGAAGGAAACATGCAATCACTAAAAAGGGGTTTTTCCACTTGCTGAAAATAGCTCCCTAGAATCATGTGCCTCCTCTGAAGCGCTTCCTTGTAAGAGTCTTAAAAATTCTGGCACATGACACCAGGCACCTGAGATGCTTTGTGAAGCGGATGTGGCTTTGGGCCTCTTTTCCCTCTTCGCCCCACCTGCATTTCTGTGAACCTCTAAGCCTGACTTTATCCCAAACCTGGCCTACGAGGGGCCTGTTTCTGTGCAGATGGAGCTGCAGGCCTGTCCCTGCTCAGCCCTGAGGCTGTTAGCAGCCCGAGGCACTTCCCAGGCACATGTGCAGCAGCAGATTAGCAGAGTCACTGGGGAGAGAGGGGCTGTGCTGGGTGGGCTGGCTCCGAGGGACCTTTGGCGCTGGGGAGATTAGGAGCAGCCTGGCACTGGGCACAGCGGCTGTTATCAGGCTGCCCACTGCTCCCAGTGCCTCCAGGGCGGGCCCCAGGTACCACAGCCCTGGTGATGGCCTTGAGCTGAGACCACAGAGACACCAGGCTTTTGTGGTTGCTGGGCTTTTTGTTGTTGTTTTTGGTTTTTTCGTTGATTTTGGGGGTTTTTTTACTGCTACCCACTGGTGAAAAATACGCATGTGCAGAGAGACATTCTGGGATGCCTTTAGTTTTTAAAATATGGTTTGCTTGGGATGAACTGGCTTTTCAGAGTAGCAGAGAAGATTGTTGAGAGGAAAGCCTATTCAATTTGAGGTGAGCCTGGCTACAGGCCACCAGATAATTTTAGAGAGACCTGTGAATGGCTACCAGATGAGCTGACCTGGGCTAGCTGCCGACTCCCTTAAAAATGCTACCAAAACCCACTGCATTCACAGGCTCCGTTCTTGCTCTGCTATTCCTTTTGGTGCATTGGTTCTAAGTGCCTCAATTTCTCTATTCATAGTGTGGAGTTAATAAACCTCAGGCCCTCTACAAAAAGTGCTGAGAGCTAAGAAAGAGAAGCTGTGAGGGCAGAACTGCCTGTGGTTTACTAAACCTGTTTATCAAACATGAAAGCTTCTAGCTAATGTATGCAAAAGAGACTGGTAATCCATTCACATAGCCACTAGAATCTTCTGCAAGAAAACTAGAAAACTATTTTTACTATTGACTGAATCCTGTAGCAAATAATAAAGCATCTTCAGATGCCCAAACCCTAAGGAACAGCACAGAAAATGGACACAGGCCTGTGCTCCTTTGCTGACTGTAGTATTAAAGGGCTTGAGAAGTCCAGAACAACTAAACAAAAAACCAGTCCCAGTCGCTGGCCAGTCTAGCACAATGCTGAGGTGTTAGGCCAAAGGTAAAAGACCAACAGGGCCTGTCCTAGATACAAGTCCTCTTCTCACAACCCATGTGACCAAATTTTTGGGCGTGTGAGCTGCAAACGTCACTGGGGGCTGGGAAGGGGGAATCTCAGCTTGTTCCTCATCGCCAAGAGATCCGCCAGACAGCCTCGGGCGGGGCCGAGCCCGGCGCGGGGCGGTCCCGGGGCCGTCCCGCTGTCCCCGCCCGCCGCAGGTGAGCGCGGCCCCGCCCGGCCCGGCC